>JASANU010000814.1:0-66035 GCA_030849675.1 Trypanosoma platydactyli | reverse complement strand
GTACCTGATGGACCGGCGGTCGATACCATTCCCGTCGCAAGCTCGCTGAGAGAAAAAAAAAATACTGGGGAAAGAAACAGAGAGAAAAGTTAAACTATGACATGTACAGCATAAATATACAAGGAATGTAACATTTACATTGCGACGATTCCAAACGGCCCATTTTTCCTCCGAGTAAGACAAGTTCAGTCGGTATAGAGAAAGAAAACGCACACACACACACACATATATATATATATATCCTGGGGTTGCGTAGATTGAGCACGACTGCCAATCGCTATGAGGTTGGCCGCTTCCTACACCGAACACACCTTTCTATCTCGTTATCGGCACGTTCTGTTAGCTCTATCCGAGAGTATTGTTCCATAAGTAGAATCTGTTTGCGCTTCACAAGCTCTACACTGGTGCAGATGTAAAGTGTAGTGTCATACGAGCCGCCACCTCCCATCCGCCTTGCGTTCAGAAGCAACTGCAGGAACCGAGAATCGGAAGAGGTTGATAAACTAGACGGCTGGGGGGATGTTGGGCGACATGCCTCGTACAACGCATCGTGAACTTTGTCGTATCCAGGAAGTGTATTTGCAACAGAAAGGATGGTAGAAGTATTGGTGGTAGAACTGGTACTATTCCCAGCTACGCGCGTTGCAAACCGAGTGAAACTATCAGCTCGAGGGCTATTCAAGAGCGGTGTAATACTCATTTTGCATGCCTGCGCTGACCGGAGCGCGCGTGTGGCATACGCTGAATGTAAGCCGGCTCTGCGGCTGCATCCTACACCTTCATTCGATCCCTCATCAATGCTAAGTGGCGTGTGACTTCCACTGGTGGATTGCCGCTGCTGTTCATTTGCATTGGTCTTTACGCCACCCGGAAGCCACCCCGATGCACCACGCAGGGAGGGACGCGTGGGGGATCGCTCACCGAGGTCGCTACTGAGGTTATGAATGAGCCTTTCTTTGGCAGCGATGAGTCGTCTGGTGTTGCTGTGATTCAAGATTGACTGCCAGTGCGCAGTAAGAAGTTGCCACGAGAGTCGTGCCTCCGTATCGATATGGAGCCGCTGCGTTTTCTCCGACTCGCACAGGAGTGCGTGCGTGAAGTCAGAAGAGACGGCACCCGTGACACGGGATCCACTCAGAATTGTCTGAATTTCTTTTCCCCTGCAAGGGCTATCTGTCGCTTCTACTCTATTCTCAACCCCCTTCTCCTTATATCGACGACGACGACAGTTGGCTTCCTGCAGCTGCTGTTGACAAGTTTCTCCGAAAAGTTCTACACCCTTTTGCAGATAACACAGAGCAGATTCGAGGAGTTCATCCTGCGCGTGTAGCCACCGTTGCACCCGCTCCTCCGCCCCGCGCAGCTTCATCTCCCACACATGCTGCGGATCTTTCCGCATGTGCAGCCGGATCAGCGGCTCTGCTCCGACTGCCAACTGCTCACGCGCGGAGACCAATAGTGTGATACGACCAATCCGCTCCTCCACCAAAGAAGCGTGTCGGCTCACTGCCTCCTCTGCGACGCAACGAAGCACCCAAAGTCTCCGTTTGTCTTGCTGTGCCTGCGAAGATACAAGCCTAGCTGTCCAGCGGTCAAAATCCAGATGACACCGAGCACTTTCTCCCATTTCCTCATCTTCTCCAGTGGTGTTTGACGACAGGGAAATCGGCGTATCACCTAACCACACACGATGACGACCTCGACTACGACTCGGAACATATCCATTCAAACTTTCAACACAATTCTGCACTGCCTTGCGCTGTTCAAGCTGAGAAGAGCTCGGGTGGAGGGGGGCAGGCGTCTCTGGGTGATCAGGTGAACCCCAGGCATTGGACTCACTACTGCCCCTCAAGATGACTGCACCATGTAGTTGATGTTGGTTGTTGCTGTTGCTCTTCTTCTTCATCATAACTGGGGGGAACAAGTGTGCGGCGATTGCCATCTTCCCCTCGCACCATGAGATTGCCGTATCCACCTCCTTCAGCATCTGTAGAGCTTGAAGGACGCCCAGTTCATCGTGGTGAGCGCAACGCTGTTGCTGCTGCTCCTTGTTGTGCAAATGATCATGATGATTCCACTCTCTGATACTCTTTTGCGGTGTCATCCCTGTGACGTGTGGTGCCGATAAAGCCACCTGCCAACCGAGCCTTCGCTGCTGCTGCTCCAACTCTATCAACTTTTCAGGGTTCACCAGAGACCGGTACACCGTGATTATGCCCTCCACAAAAAAGACCTGATCATCAACAACTGAGCGGAGGACACCCTCTTCAAGTGAGTTCAGACGCTGCACTCTGTGCGACGATGAAAAGCCTAGCGCAGTGTTCATTTTCGCCATCATGGCCACGATCACCAGGTGAACGCGAGAATGGAGGGGATCACCGAGGAGGAGAACCCACCTTGATGCTGCCACTTGTAACAGACCGAGTAAAAAAAAAAAAAAGAGGACTCAATATAC
Organism: Trypanosoma platydactyli; assembly: GCA_030849675.1. Classification (NCBI taxonomy): domain Eukaryota; phylum Euglenozoa; class Kinetoplastea; order Trypanosomatida; family Trypanosomatidae; genus Trypanosoma; species Trypanosoma platydactyli. The sequence goes on along the minus strand of JASANU010000814.1, from coordinate 63,580 downwards.
GCATGTATACATATATATATATATATATATATATATATATGTATGTGGAAGAAAAAAAAATGCGTGTCTGGTCTTGGGCAGCAGTAAATAGAGGAGGAAATAACTTGCGGGGAGGGAGAGGCAGACCTGGAACTTGTCCGTCATTTACAATACATTTTACATGCTTTGGGGAAAGAGAGAGAGAGAGAAAAAAATTGCGTTCTATTGCATTACTTTATCAAACATTTAGACGACACAAATTGCTAGTGGGTAGGGGTGTGGAACATCAATGGGAAAAAAAAAAGGTGTCTCCACATCCCGTTTACATCCTTTCTTCCGACCAGAAAATAACAAAAAAATATATAGTTCCTTCCAAGACCCTTCTCCTTCAACAAAAAAACGATAAGTGAAATTAGGTTCCATGCAGACCGTATAAATAATGTGGAATAGTAATTAAAGGAGGAATCACAAAACATGTCGTCATGCCCCTCACCGCACTCCGTAATGTAAAGCACCGCGTGAGGCTTTACCCATGAGCGGGGGAGTGCAGACAGCGCCTCAAACTGACTCCTACACGAGGCAGGGAGGGGAGAGGGGGCGAGTTGGCTGCCACGAAAAAAGTATATGAGACGCTGCCTACGTGTAGTGTTGAAAAGAGTTTAAATCAGCGTCGAAGAGTCTCGTTGTCGTCAATTTGTGTAGGAATGCACCAATTCTCATGTATTCCCAGCGCATATTCATTTAATTTACACTTATATATATATAAGTGTGTGTGAAGCCTTTGTCTTTATGATGTCACACAGGCAGTGTGACATAAACACCTTCAGGTACGCTTCCAAAGTTTTTTTTACCCCCCCCCCCCCAATCGACGAGACGAGCACAATGACTGACGCCATTTTCTAATCAACAAGGCTTGCATGGACGTAGGCCCTGACGCATGTGTTTATTGTATTGTCCACCATTCCAGGGGAAAGACCCATCGACTCCACCAGTTGCCATTGAGAGCACCCGACTGCACCTTCATATCCACCAGACGGGAATGAATTCTCCATGAGTGATGGAATTAGCAGCTTCTCCGGCAGAGGTCTGCCCGGGTGATCACTAAGTATTTGTCTTGCAATAATGGGATCACCAATTGAGACAACAGCGGTAGAGGGTGGCTCCATGTACTTTATTCTATTCTCGCGAACCCAACTGGAAACTGTAACCTCCATGGTTTGCGTCTCCAGTTGCTCCAGCAGCTCATCAGGGGGTGAGCCTGAAAACCAAGGCAGCACGTATCGACCCTGACATAGCACGCCATCACTGCAAAACAATCGGATTATTGACCAACCGACCATTCCAACACTGGGCTCCAATGTGTTCTCAGATATGCTCGTGCTATTTATTGTCACCCTTAGAAGGTAGATCATGACAACAGCTTGCATATCAGGCAATATCCCCTCAAATATCTGCATCGGTTCGTCAAAACGTGGGGCGCCAACGTCAGAGAGCCAGTTGCGTCTGATAGTTGCCCGGAGGCCGCTGGGGTTACACATCCCTGTATCAATGATGACAGCATGAAGGGCGTTACATTTCTCCATCCCATGCAAAGACTCGAGAACCATAAAAAAACCACGCATCGGATCGTAGGGCACAACATAACCAATCCGGTTTCCCATCAGTCTTGGTTTCCTTTTAAACAACTCATTGAGTTCATAATTATTAAGATTCAACCTGTGATGCACATAGGCTAATCTCCGGGCTTCATGGAGCTGCACCTCTCCTTTAGATGGGATCGGCTGCTCACAGACATCGCAATACGGAGCATCAGAGTTACTGTTCAAACACCACACTAAGAAGGCACCTGGACAGCACTCAGCATGCGTTGAAGGCGCTAGGAAGAGTCTATCGCAAAGAGCCTGAGAATCAAGCACTTCCTCTATTTGCATCGGAGAGTACTTCTCCATATTCACTCGTTCCATCTGTAAGGAGACACCGCCTTGCACGTCTCGAGCCAAAGTCTGCCGTGGGTCACCTAATTTAATGCGCGAGATAAAATTTCCCGGAATGGATCGACTGTGGATGGGCAAGCAAAGGTGACCAAACACATATGGCCCAGTTCCTCTCATTGTGATGTACTCTATAATGACAACGACATGTGTTTCCTCCGTCACCATGATGTTTTTCAAGTCTATATTCAAATTGGGATATAACATACTTTCCTGGGGATATTGAAACTGGACTACAGTGGGAGGCTCCATGAATGAAAATGATCCTTTGGTATTGTTCATCACTTCACCCGTGTTCTTATCAACGTAATTGAGTACATACACAACCGCACGGGAGCTTGCAGCGTTCAACGGAAGACCAGAGATGAGGCGGATATTTACATTAACCTCGTTGAGCTGGTCCTTCTTTACTGGGACAAGATAAACGGGACCCTTGTTTACCGATGAAAACCCGAGCATAGTGCTCGCGTTCATGTCAGATTCCACATCAAAGTCAGAGAAGCGTGTGTTACACCCTACAAGTGGTTTGTATTTTTCGGGAGCTTTAGCATGTCCAACATTTTTAGTTTGAGGTTTCTGAGGGGGGAGCTCCACGGGGCTCACCTCCCCTGACGCCACCGCAGACCGATTGAGTGATAACGGGGGTTCATTGGAGGGAAACGAAACCTTGGTCCTCTTTGAAACCAGAGGGGTAGGGGAAGTCATGTACATATATGCTTCGTCCAGGACATCAATACATTCAACTTTAACTGTCCCCGATATCAACGTATTCAGGAAGCAGTTATCTGTAGTGCTCATGACGCTTGACATATGCACAGGGGGGCGTCGCAGCACGCTCTCCCATGGACCAGCCGGACCGCTACTGTGGGATGCCCAGAACAGTAAACTTCCTCGGTATTTGAAGGTTATAATGAGCAGATGCACATCACAGTTCTGCTTGACAACGAATTCCAGAGGTTGACCGAGAGTAATATCAAATGAAGATGTACCAGATCGCTTTATACAGGAATTCTGGTACACTTCCCTTTCTAGAGACTTCAGCACCATCGGCTCCGATCCAGAGAGAAAGTGGTACTTCTCAATCTCTATAATAACGTCCTTCAGCTGTACCTGAATATCAATACCAACAATGCTTTCCACTGTCACTTTGTATGACATGGCTTTCAAAATAGGGATATCTAAAGGAGTAGATCGATCGGATAAATGAGGGCTCGCCGAAAAATTTCTCAACCCTATCTGCATATGAGAAACCGGTGTTTTGCACAGCGGCTTACTTAATCCCCGAAGTGATGGAGCACTCCCCACTGCGCCACTCAGCCAGGAATTCTCACACGGAATGCTGAATGAAGACTTCATCAAATTCGAGTTGACCTGCAAGTGATCCACTGAATCACAGACTCCTACGACTTCCCGCTCAGGGTTGCCATTCGAGTTATGGGAGGTGCGGATCTTATTGGCCATGTACATCTCCTTGGCTGGAATTAACAGCCTACTCGTTTCAAGGGATTCTTTTGAGGAACTTGATACCGGCTTATCCACGTCTGGACTTGGAAAGACTTCATTACAAAGAATTGATTTAGTAGGGACAAGAGGGCCAGACCTTGGTCTTTGCACCACATCACTTCTAGAGGAGATATTGGCCGTTCTGCTATTGCTTGAATTAACTGCGTCAGTAACCGACCTACTAGATCTGTGGTGGGTCTTGTGATGCAATTCCAGTTGCAACAAACTTCTTAACTGGGCACCACAAATTGTGCAGCAAGCCATTAGCCCTTGATGCAGGCAATCATCACTGGTGTTGTACGGACGCATAGTCACACGGACTGAAAGAAACAAATGGTGTGAACTAAGAGAAGGGATAAATTCTACCTGGTCTTCTTGACAAGAGAAAAGACAAGATCATAGAAAAGGGGGCACAAGAAAGTAGGTATATATTTTCTTTTTCTGTTGTTGCTGAACAGCGAATATTCCACCTGCTCTTCATAGGAAGCAGAGATGCCACAACGATGGTGTTGGTAGTGGAGAGTATACGGACTTACAAGGCAGTTGTAGCATATGTTGCTTTGGTGTATTCAAGGGGATTTTGCTTCTTAATTAGGCTCTACACACACGAACACCATTTTGGTGAAATACAGACGGGGAGGAGAAAAGGAATAATAACAAATTGCATTATTCGTGTTATGCACCACTATTTGACACCCAATCTCATAGATACCCATGAGAGCTCCTGCAACCCATTTTCACTATCTTCTTAATATGTGCTGTATGCATTCAATTTCGATACTTCATTCAACTCCACACGGAGTCTTTTGCGCAGGTACGCTGAGAGTTCACGGCACCTTTTTTTCCAAATATCCGACGCTAAACATAATGTTTGCTTTGGTGATTCAACACGTGCCGCCAGCACTTTGGTATCGATACGGCGCACCTCCGCTCCATCTCCTATCTTCGGCTGGATAGAATCGCACTGTAAAATCTTGCGGGGATCAATACAGATGCTGCAGGTCCATTCCACCTCAAATCGTGGTGTGATCCGGAGTTGGTTCTTCTTTACATAATGACGTATAATATGTCTGTGCTGCACAATGATGAGCTTATCCTCTTCACCATTTTCGGCGTCACTACACTCCGTTTTCCCCTGGTACACATGTACAGTCCACAATACATCTTGCATGTGCTTGCACCACGTAAAGCGCAGAAGATCAGTCATCCACCGTACAGAAAAAAACGCAACGGATTGCACCATGTACTGCATCAAACGCAGAGCCTTACTGTCCACTGTGTATTGAACGGGTACACATAACGGTGTACTAAAAGTGCTGTAGTTCGGCTTCTCAGTCGAAGGACTGGATGGTGACCCAGACCCTCTGTAATTTTCCACTAGATCTCTCGATGTACCTTCCCTCTCTACCTGCATCATTCCACTCTGTACAAACACAGAGCGCAGGAGCATAGATACATCGGTCGCACCTACACTTTCCTCCTTGAGCCACACTGCTGTCATAGTAGATGTGTCTTCCCCACACAACTCCATCAGTAGTTCTAATGAGTTCTGCACGCGCCGATTTCTTTCCACCATACGTGCGCATTCGGTTTCGGAGTTCCCTAGTGGCACCACATGTATCTGATCCCCTTTCTCATGCAACAGGTCTATGTAGTTGTTTCGCGTGGCAGTGGAGACGTACACCGGGGTCCTCGGGAAGTCCCGCGTCACGCCGAGTGGATCTTTCCCTACCTCGCCCAAGAGCTGCTCACGCCACACATCCCCAGTGCCCTCTTCGCTCTCCGTGTTGCACAGTTCTTCCCTTCTTGAACCACACGAAATGGTCGACCTGCTATGCGAAGGTGCTGACCCCATTCTGCTGCGGCTGCTGTTCCCTTTGCCCCCGCTCCCCACTCACTCACACACAAACGAAAAAATCAACAACCTAAATATGTTTTTCTCTTTCTTTTCTCTCTTTCTCTTTCTGAAAAAAAAAAAAGAGGCGGATGTGTAGCTTGCTGCAGCAGGGGAATGGGGGTGATGAGCGGCAGGAACTTTACGGGATGACTGGGCAAATGCGACGTTGTCAAGCTTCGGCCGTGTGTATACATACGTGGATCTATGTAAACAATCAAACCGAAGAAGTAAACACAAACACAAAAGGATGTACTCAACATTACCGATCCGGATGCACCAGAGACATCTAAAATAAGAACATTAGGATTGGAATGGTCTCTACCTTCCTCCCACCAGAAACCATAATGAAAGGTGAGAAGGAAAGGGGTTTTCCGAATCGGGATCGTAAAAAGTGCACAAGAACCCACTATTGTCCAAAACAACAACAACAAAAAAAAACAAGCAATACTCTGCATCTTTTCTCACTACCTTCTCCACGAATTGCGACAACAAAAAAAGGGCTTCACTGCAGGTGGGGCCTTATGCAAAAGCATCTACGGAGACGTTATACAGACAGACAGACACACACAATATATATATATATATATATATATATATATATATTAAAGGGAAGGAACGTGACCAGAACAGCATGCACATGCGAAGGTAAAGAAAACACATGTGCCAGCGTGCATCCGCCTGTCTGGGAGTACGTGTGTGTGATGAGCAATGGAATGTCTTCAAAAGACAGAGGGGGGAGGGAAAGGCAAAAACGAAGGTGCATCACATGGGGTGACGATTATTACTTTTAGTTCTACTCTCATTGATTCTGGACAACGCCCACCGCAAAAGGCGCCAAAATGCTCTCACAACATACCCATTTGTGGCAGTGGTCATAAAGTGCCGTACAATCTCTCCCAGCACATTTCTGAAGAATGTGTTCCCCACCAGGATGGAAGTGCTGAAACTTCGTACAATCGTAAGCTACACCACGCATGACCAACCACAGATCATCAGGAGAATTATGCCGCATAACCTCCGCTATTGTTAACTGGGGCAGCTTTGCGCTGCTGCTGTTGCCAGTGGGGTTAGAGCTCCACAGCGAGAGAATACTATCCTTGCGTTCATGCACCGCTTTCTGTGACTGCTTCCGTAGTAGATTGCTCCAGTCAATCATGGAGCACCCTGCAGGGCGTGAAACTTTGCCGCGGGAAATGCGGCCCAGTGTTTCCACCGAGGCAGGGATGCAAAATGTCTCGTCATCGACAAATGATTGCGCACCCCCAACGATGGACTGCAACTCATTTTGCTCCTGCTTCGACTGCTGTTGACTCATGAAATTTTTATTCATCTTCGCCTTTTCTTTTGCTGCTTCTGGCACTCGTGTTGTTTTCCTTCTCGCCTTCGTATGTGTCTAATCCTCTAATCACGCCGTTTTATGAACTTAACGCCTGTGCCTTTCCTCTTTCGTCCAACACTGAGTACTTGTGATGTGCTGTTTCACCCTCCGCTTGCCGACGAGGACTCAGATGGTCGGAATCAGCGGAATTTTTTTGTATGTAACGAGGAAGACCTCAAGATCCAATGCAGAGTGTGGCGGTATTCGTTGAGAGGTGCGCTGTTCTTATATATATATATATATATAATAAAGCTGCAACACCGACACGCAGCATAAGATACAGAGAGGAGATGAGGCGGGGAAAGGGATGACAGCTGCAGCAGCCACTCAGTAGAAAAAAAAAGTAAAGCAAAGAGATGAGAACTGGTGGGGGTTTTCTTCGGTTCTTTCCCACGTGTGAAGTGGCTGATTTGCGCCAGCACTGAAGAGGAGAAAAAATGTTGGCGGTGAAGGTAGTTCGTTGTAAGCCACTGCGCACAGCAGCCTTTACACTGCTGTATTAGTTGACCCCCCCTCCCCCCATTCTAAAACAATTGTGTGTGGTAGAGGGCAATAAAATTTGCATTACTATTCCCCGTTCCTCGGGGTCTTCGCCTCCCGCTGATGTACGACTACACCACTGGTGTGCGTGTCGGTGATAGAAAATATTTTTGGACCTGCGGGAGGCACTGGTAGCCATCGCCTCGAATCACCACGCACCGCGCGATCGGCATCATCAACAGAAGCACGTATGAATGGACAGGCGAATGGTAGGTGTTGCCGCTCCGGAAGCCCCCATTGCGTGCTCTCTGCAGTATCTTGATAACGTGGAACTCCGCGTGTATTCCAGTCATCCCAGGCAACATGCTCGTTGGTTACTGGCGGTGGCCGCTGCGGCGTCGGAGGCAGCAGTGGTGTGCGGCGGTAGCAGGATAACACGGGCTCGTTTCCAGAAGACGGTGGTGACGAAGGGGGTGAAAACATCTCCATCCGGGTATCCTTAATGCGTTGCAGAACGGGCTCTGCCGTAATCAGTGGCCGCAGGGGGACACCTGTTTCCGGCAGTCTAGGAGGGGGCGGCACCTGCGGGGAGATGGAGGGAATGAACCTCGCCACCCGCACCGCTGACGCATCATCATCGACATCGTCGACCTGCGAGAAGAGCTTCAGCGCTTTTTTAGGCTGCGGCGGAGATGGGAACTCAAAGCACGTCAATGGTGTCAACTCCAGTGGGAGACTCAGCCCCGCAACGGAGAGCATCGCGCCCCACCACAGCGAAAAGGCATCTACCTCCGTACTTGGGGAAGCGGGAAGCTGCCTTAACACCTCCACGTCAGGTGCCGCATCCATCGGTAACTTATGTTGAGCCGTTTTCTTTGTCGTTGTTTCTGCTGCTACTACCGCCGCCTTATCTCTTTTATCCACTGTTTTCGTTTCCACAGATGGATCAATCACGCCGGAGTTCTCCTGCTCCACTATCGGTCGACCCGCGGCGTCCATGACGATGACACTACCGTCTGCACGACGCAGCAAACCTCGTGACACCCACTGCCCGGAAGTCCAACACCCCGCGTACACCTCGCCATTTTTGTAACGTCTGATACCGAGCATACGGCGCTGCTCTAAGCGCTGGAAACAACGGTCACACACACGCTGGTGAGTGTCCATTTTAAAATGCAGCGGCATGGCCGCGCGGCGCTGCGAGCAGCTGTCGCACACAATGTCACCACACAAACGGCAATGGTGCCGCCGGAGGAAAAGCGAGAAGGATGTGTGACACTGTGCGCATTTCTGCGAGTGCATATCGTCTACCATCAGGGGCGGGAGAAAGCATTCGTCGCACTCATTTCCGTTTTGATACGTAGACTCGTAGACGGTTTCTGAGAGCCCGTCGTACATGCGCACAAAGCCTGAAAGCATATCATCAAGCCATTTCCCCTCCACCACACATTCTCCAAAGCGCTCTGTTCCCGCTCCATTCTTTTTTCCGCCTCGAAATAAACCATAAAACACACTCGTACCATGCAGTAGTTTCCCCTCCCCTTCCATGCACCCAAAAGCAAACTCTCCACTGTACACAGAGCCATCGGACATCTGAAGAACTCCAGTTCCATGCCTCTCCCCTTGACGCCACTCCCCATTGTAGCGAGTGCCATCTGCCTCGTATGAACAGCCCCTACCGTGGCGCTGATACTGCTCGTCTACCTCACCGTGATACAACAATGTCTTGAGTTTACTGTGTTCCCACACACCTTCGTACGAAGAGCCGTCCTCAGCACAATATATCCCCATACCATGCCACTCATTGTCACTAAAATCCCCAACATACTTTTCTCCGTTAGCCATTATTTGCAGACCCCTACCATGACACCGACCCTCATCAAATGAACCAAGATAATACGCCCGTTTTCCCCACCACATTGAGCCGTAGATGTGCGGAACGCAGTTGCACGTGTACCCCTCGTACACAAGATACAAATCATCGCTGAACGTGGCCTGTGAAAAAGAAGACCCAACTTCTACAGTCTCGCCTCCTGGGGTTTTCGGTGGTGTTTGTGCCGTTTCCTTTTCTTCAGGTGCCGGTACATCATCCTTCAACGGTGTAGCAACTCCAGAACACCCCATTGGAACCCAAAGGGTGGAAAATCCAAGACCAAGAAGCACAGCACGCGCGCAGTCCCCACAGACTGGCACGTGTGCTGGCGCAGGAGTAATATCACCACCGCCTCCCCCCAAACGATCTATTCGAAGGCGAACCAATGCTTCAACCCGTGGGTGCCCACGGACGTCAATAGGGTGCAGGCACGAATTGCAACTAGTGCGTTCGCATAGTATGCAGACCGTTTCCTTCCGGAAGAAAGTAAAGGGCTTCTCGCAAAGGGTGCAACTCTTCTGAGCACCACCAACAACTGAGGAAGTAGCAGCAACACTAAAATCACGTTCCTTTTGCTTTTCGCCACCTGAACCAAAAATCTTGTTGTGAAAAACTGCGTCAGGTCGATGCGGAAGCATTAGACGAGGGTAATTATGCAGCCACTGCGTTCGAAGACAGACTCCAGACTTAAATATAACAGTGCCACAACCCTCAAACATGCCCAGGGAAATCGACGCAGGAGGCTTCTGAAGAGAGCCACTACCACCAATACCACTGCTGCCTGTGTTGTTCGCCGATGATGCACCTGTTACGCCAGCACCATTTGAAGTACTTAAAGTGTTTCCCCGCGCCATCAGAGATCGGTACAACGTATATGGCATGGGCGATATGTCCCACTCACCTTGCAGCACGTAATGCTCATGAAAACCGGTGATAAATCTTTTTTCCCTGTTCCCCTGTGGTGTCTTTCGGCGAAAAAGACCCAAGAACATATCCATCACCCCCAAGGAACTGGAGCTTCCTTTACAATCAGAGTTGCCACACCCTTCATAAACATCCGTAGCGGCACCGTCGGTTGTTTTCACCACTGAGGCGTAAATGGGGTTCATGGGGTCTGTCGCATGAAATACGCCACTGCCGACCGGTGCATCAAGCCGCCAATGACCGGAGAAGTAAGAGCCATCTGTAAACCACATGCAGCCATTGGGGCCTTCGCGGAATCCATTTTGAAATCCCCCAATGTAGAGATCACTAGAGGGAAACTCCCACGAGCCTGATTCACACGACAGCACATCATTCACCCAGCTTCCCATTACGACATGTCCGACAAGTCGCAAAATACCAGGACCGTGCCGCTTGCCGTCACGAAAGAGACCAAAGTACTCCATTGGCGTTTGCGCCATCGCGTCAAGACCGGCTTTGTCACCACTGCGTTCAGTGATGGCAGTAATGGTTTCCACAGAGTTGCTGTTCGTAACACTGACGCCCCCACCCCCGCTATTGCCTCCTTTCCCCTTTACAGGGGAAAAAAGAGACGTTTCACGGAGCAACAGGCGACCGATACCATTAAATGAAACACCATCCCACTCGCCGTCATATCCTTCCACAAAGAGGTCACCATACCAGAACCCTGCTTGGATGGATCCGCTCGCTGTCTGCAGAATCCCAAGACCCTCACGCAGATCATTGTTGAAGCACCCACTGAACTCCGAGCCATCATTATAACGCATGTTACCTGCACCATGCCTCTTATTCTTCACAAAACGGCCAAAAAAAAACCCACCATCTCTGTACCACAACAAACCACAGCCGTGCATTGCCTCACCGAGCCACTCGCCTTGGTAACAGGACCTATCGCCATGAGATATGTTATCCCAGAAAATCGTACCGTGCTTGCGCTCTCCACGGTCAAACTCTCCAACAAATGTAGAGATCCCAGGATGCCGCACGACACCTCTTCCCTGAATGAGACCATTAAGAAAGCAGCCTTCCACTGTGGCGCCTTTCTTGCGAAGCGTGTACTTCCCTTCCCCATTGCGCAGGCCGTCCTTCCACATACCTTCGTAAACATCCCCATTCTTATAGCGCATCGTCCCCTGTCCGTGAATTTTGTCGTTTGTGAAACTGCCGTAATACTCATCACCGTTCGGGAACATCATTACACCTTCACCATGGCGTTTGTCATGCACCATCATGCCCTTGAATTCCCCACCATCTGCGTAGTTGATCTTACCGAAACCGTGTCGTTCGTCCCTGTTCCATTCACCCTCATACACTTCGTCATCGTCAGTGACAAGTCGACCCTGACCGTGGCGACGGTTGGAGGCCCACATACCCTCGTATACATCTCCATTCGCATACCGCATCATGCCACGGCCGTGGCGATGATGTGTTACATGGAAGTCTCCAATATACTCAAGAGGTGTGTGCGTCTTCTCAAAAGGAGAAAAGGCAGAGATGCCACGCAATACAATGTCGGAAACACTGTGGTTGTACACCATCTTTCCATGTCCATGCATCTTTCCTTCGAGCCACCCGCCCTGGTACGTAAATGCGGACGCCAACAGAACACCTTCACCGTCAAATAGACCGTTCTTCCAATGACCTCCGTACCTATCGCCGTTCGCGTATAAACCAGAGGAGGACCTGAACAACATAATGCCAATACCATGTGGTTTTTGAAGGATAACATCACCGTAGTACTCACTTCCATCCATCATGAGAAGCCCCGGTTGAGTTCTTTCACGCGGATTAAAGGCAGAAACCTGCTGAGGAGTCACCGGCGCACATAACACAGGTTGAGGATCGTAAAACGTGGGTTGTTGTTGTTGTGGCACCACCGCGGAAGATGATTTCCGCTCTTCCGCACTCACGGTTGGTGGTTGGTCATCCATGAGAAGGTACAAGTGACACGATTAGGGCACTGAAGTACCGTTATATATATATATATATATATATATATATGCGCTCTACACACCCCGCCTGCTGCAACAAACACTATCACCACCACTTTGAACGAAAAATATACCCTACTATACGTACCGAAGGATCACTCTAACAAAGAATTTGGGTGAGGGAGAGGAAGAAAAATAAAATAAATGAAGCTAAATAGTAATAGTGGTTGACGCCCTTTTAACGCATACATGCCTCCCCCCCCCCATTACGTGTAGACACCCGTCCACACGCAAACAAACAAAACTCTACTTGCTCAGAATTGGCGTTCCACATGCCTTTTGAGTTCCAAACACATTGAAAAGCAGTAATGCATCACCCATATATACACATAGGCATGTCGCACAACATGAAGGGAACGCAAGATGCAATAAATATGGAGAAAAGAGTTACCACCCTTATCTATTTTCCATCACTTCTCAGCTCCCTTCGACCCAAAGGGTCTTGACAAGGAAACGCAGTGGGATATCACCCGGGCCTGTCAAATGATGAAAGGCAGATAAGTACTGCACGTATAGAAAGAACGAAACCATCGTGCTTAACCCCACAACACTCACTACCCCAACTCCTAATGCTGCTGGTTTTGAGAGATTGTTGAACTTCCCAAAGGTTGATGACATGTTATTGGCAATGTGAACCCTGTCATATTGTCTACGCTTTGACTCGGATGAAAGTGTCTCGTAAGCTCGGTTAATCGCCACCATTCGCTCCTGTACATTTGGCAAAGTCCCTTGGTCACGTGAAACACGGTCAGGGTGATACTCCAATGCAGCCGCACGGTAGGCACGCTTGATCTCTTCCCCAGTTGCGTTCGGCGACACACCCAATACATTGTACAGATCTTCTTCCTGTACACCAAGTGCACTGAACCTGTTGCTGCCACACGACGCCCCTCCACATGCCTCCTCTGCCTTCTCTCGCTCACAGATGTCTTCCTGCTCATCCTCGAGGGTGGCAGGATACAGCACTTCCAGCCGGTTCCACAATCTCATGTAGGTTGACATCGCAGTATGGTGAATGAAAGGCGATGCCGCGAGCAGCGCGATTCGCTCGCTCCAGAAGAGAGCGCCATCCGTTGGACTGCATGACACCAGCTTAATAGCCCACACCCCTGCAATACGCGAAGCGCACACAAGTGTCATCTGCGTGACGCTTTCAACCATCTTGCAGAGGTACGGCTTCAACAGTCGCCATCGTGAGGTCTTTTTCTTACGTGATTGATAAAACATCTGCATCCACACCAGCTGATCGAAAAGCACTTGTGTAACATTACACACAATCCCACTCACAAATACGGCATAGGGCACACTGGTTGAGTATATATTGTAGTAAAAGGCCAAACTCTCCTTACATTCATTCATCACTGAGTTGGATGAGTCTACAATGGGGTAAGGGGTAGTTTTTGCCGCACTGGTTTCTGAAGAACGAATCATCCTGTTCAAAAATCTCGGTAGAATGAAATTCCCCAAAGCCCCCAATAGACGTGTCATCCAGCAGCGAGTAAAATGGTAATGCCGCACGTAGTGAAACATCACATGAAACATCGCTGCGTCCTGCAAGAGATGAAATCTGCTGTCCAACATCATCGCAACAACAAAGCACTCCATAATCCTGTACATCAGCTGTCCAGATAAAAAACCCATGGATATGGCTGTTGAAAGAGATGAATGATAGCCAGAAAGGTACAGCCTTAGATTGTCCAGCATCATCTGGAGCACATCTGTGTTAAATGCAGGACTCAGAAGATAATTGGAGAACAATGTGGCCGCAAGAAAGATACCTCTACTACGCGGTAAAGCGCCACCATTGAGAGACATTTATTTCCTCGCCCTCCTCCCCCCCCCTCCACACACACTCCCTGCTTGCTTATCAATCTTTTCGTCTTTTTCGTTCTTCCCCAGCTAATTCACACTACCCCACCACCGCCAGAAGCGTATTGAGGTGATGAAGGGCAAACCTCCGGCACCACCTTGTTTTTGCTTCACTGCGTAGTGTGTTAGGGGGAACACAAGAGATTGCGAGATACCCCTCCTCCCACCCCCCAACCCTTTTTCAAGCGACGTTTATTTTATTTTTTTTTTAAAAAAATTATTTTTTCTTCTCTCCCTCCCCGCCTACACGCTCTTCTCACCGCCAGCGTTTCTTTGTGATGGGTCCCTCTTCGCCCCCGCCAGGGCAGTCGCGTACCGATGGAAGTGAAGGACATGAAGGGCACGTTTGTTGAGGCAGCAGCAGCAGTACGAAGGGGAGATGCAGAGCAGGAGGTGGGAGAAACTCACCAGGAGCGCATGCTTCGGAAAAAAAAAAAACAACAAAAACGAGATTAGGATGGGGAAACTCTAAAAAAAAAAACCGCACAACTGGTGACACAATGAAACACATAGCTGCTCTTTGCTATCGCCACGCACGGTGTGTATACCCGCTTAGGCGATATCACGGTGGTGCAGGATGTGATCTGCTGCTGTAACATAAAAACATTGAGGTAGCAGCACATAAAAAAAAGAAAAAAAACCGATCCTGCACGGGTCCTCCTCTTGCATTTCCATTTTCGTTAATGAATTACACACATTCATGTACGCCCATGAGGCTCTGACACCAGCTACGCAAACACACACACACACACACACACACACACAGAGAGAGAGGGATAGTAGTGTTTTCCACATTTCTTTAACTTTCATAGCTACCAATTATGGGGATTGCTGTAATGCCAGATATTTACGCTGGAATCCGAACCACATGTTACAAATGCCTTTGCATTCGCGTTATAGCGGACACGAAACACATTCCCCACATGGGCCAACACACGCCATACAGGATCACCAGTCCGTGTGTCGGTGAATCGAACTGTCGAGTCCCGTCCGCATGACAAAAGTCCCTTGTCGTTTGGCATGTACTCAACCGCATGTACTGGCCGCATGTGGTGGTTGACTTCCATCAACGACGCCTCAGGCCGCCGCATGTCCCA
This sequence comes from Trypanosoma platydactyli, assembly GCA_030849675.1. Classification (NCBI taxonomy): domain Eukaryota; phylum Euglenozoa; class Kinetoplastea; order Trypanosomatida; family Trypanosomatidae; genus Trypanosoma; species Trypanosoma platydactyli. The sequence continues at coordinate 48,559 of JASANU010000814.1, read as the reverse complement.
CACCCGCACAGACGTGTCAATGCCACCCGACGCAAACTGCTGCTCGTCACTGCGGAATGCACAGGTCCACAGAGTTTTCGTATGGCCAATAAAGCGAGACGTGACAGAGTCCCCACCGAGGCGGAAATCGTGCGCGCAAAGAATGTTATCGTCTCCCCCGGTTATCGCAAGCCAATCCGAGACTTTTGAGGTCTTCATCGTGAAAATGGGTTTTGTATGGCACGCAATAGATTCAAGACACACATTTCTTTCTACATCCCAACAACGCACCGTGCAGTCCATCGACGCTGTCGCAATGCGACCCTCCCCTGCTAGAAAGCCGACGGCATACACCTTGTGGGTGTGCCCGGCAAATACATTTTCTTCAACGGGTGAGTTGGTGTTGTACAGAATTGCATTCTTCTGATCTGTACCGCAAAGTATGCGGCTGCCATTGGGCGAGTACACCGCGTCGAGAAAAATCCTGGCAAACCCGGTGAACTCAGTCAACACCGTTGAAGTTTCCAGATCCCAGTGCAGCATCTTCCCTACAGAACCTGTAAGTAGTGTGCTGCCATTAGGGGAGAACTCGGCTGTGAAGGTCGAATTATTGTGTGCCTTGACGGATCGCAAAAGTGTTGGCAGGTGGGCGGCATCTTCATGGACGAACGCGCCATCATCTTCACCGGTCTCCATTTCCTCCACGCCATCGTTTTGGTCGCTCTCCAGAAAAGGGTCGATAGCAACGTAACGCCTCTCGCGTAGTGGCATTGTGCCTTCCTCCGCCTTCACCCGCTTCACAGAACGTGGGCGGGCAGTGCAGGAGCCAGCCCGCTGCTCCATAGTAAGCAGATCTACTGTGTACACGCGCTTCTTCGACAGAACGAGACACTCCTGCTGACCAGAGCGCCATGCCGCATCCAGCCGCTCGCACGCATCGGCGGTATAGGCCTCCCACTCACCCGGGTGGTCAAGGTCCTCTACGAACCACACGTAGCGACCGTTTGTGTCCTCCTCCGGCGGTGGTGGCAGGACTTTTGGCAAGCGCTGCGGCACAACTACTTTGCCATACAAATCGGGAAGCGGTCGCGCCTTCCGGTCAATCACTCTCAAAATCTTTGGCCCACTATTCGTTTCTGTTTCTGGAGTCAGGGGTTTTTGACTCCTCGCTGTGCTGCCGCCAGAGCCCATTCCAAATTGAACCCCGATTCCTCAACTTACCTCTTCCCCCACCTCCCCACCCTCTCTCGCTCTTATATACCTGTATCTATCTATCTATATATAGATAAATCTATGCAGTTTTTCTCCAGATTTGACGCTGCCCCCACCTCTATCCCCCCTCCTCGGACCACACCGTCCCTTTGCAGTTAAACGCCAAGAAGGAGAAATAAGGCTAATTCCATCACCAAAGTAAACGAACACAGACACAAACAACAGCGTATGGTGCAGAAACAAACAGTAAGAAACACAAAGCGGCGGGTGGGGCGGGGGGAGGGAAAAGCAAATGCACATCAGCGTGTGCGCGGGCCGGGCAGGATGCCCTTCCGCATGGTTTCCCACAACACAAACGCACAATAGAACTATGGCCTCCCCTTTCACTCACTCACACACAAGGTAAGAACAAAGACGATGACAAGGAAGATGAATATATATGGAACCACTCCCATTCACCATACATTCCGCTCACGCATCATGTATTCCTCCCAACAATGCCCCGTTTCCATTCATTCATCATTTTTTTCCTCCCATACCACCTGCCTAAAAAAGTGTAATACCACATTCTTGAGGATTCGACGGCTAAACGAGATGTAGCGTTATTAGGGCTGCCTTTCCAGACCAGATCAAAACGAGCACTTTTTTCGTTTTCTTTGGATGTCACCAACGGCATCATCACAAACAGAAACAGTGGCGTCTATGCTGCCCAAGTCGTTTAGCCACTGCTGTGCACTGTCCGTGCCGGTGCGGCAGAAGACTTCGTCCACCTGTGGGATTAGCTGTTCCTGAATGAGATGCGTCCACGCCACCAAATTTTTCCCATCCATCACACAGTCTGAAATGGAAGCAGATTGTATGCCCGTCTTCGTCCCTGTTTTATCCCCTTCTTCTTCCTCCTCCTCCGAGTCCTCATCATCCACAGGCCGCGTACTGGACTTGATGGCAAGAAGGCAGCGTAGCATGTAGGCGATGGTGAATGCTGCCGTTCTTGGGTCATTGTGTTCGCACGCAGACTGCACCACTAGCTGACATGTAGACAGAGAAAGAAACCAGGGGCCTACATGCCTGTCTCTTTGGTAAACACTAAAAAAGACTCGCCGCAATACGTCGTACATGCCCCATGCATGCAAGCACTCGACGAACAGACCGACAGATGGACTGTGCCAGTCATTTTCAGTGTAAAATTGTACAAGCACTTCCATTACACCGGAATTTTTCTTCCGCGCAGTCCCACTGCACTCTTCGGAAGTGATGGAGGCGCAGAACAGGCCATCGAGAACGCCATGAAACAACAAACAGAACACCTCTTGCCTTGCCTGTTGTTCTTGCCGACGCTTTCGTTGGGTTGACGGATGGCGTCGATATCCAGAGATATGCAGGAGGATGCGCTGCAGGCAGTGCACAGCGGTGCATGTGCACTGCCTCCACGCGCCAAGCTCATCAGAACCGACATCATCTCCATCTACATTTCGAAAACTCGCTGCCTGATCGCGGAAAACAGAGAGCCCAGCTACGATGTGATGCACCAACCACACTGAGACAAAAGTGGCACCTCCGTGGGATGAATGTTGCGACATGTACGGCTCCGCCAACACCCGCGCTATCGCCTCGCGGTATTTGGAGCCCGCAGAGAGAAGCTCGCTGACCAAATCAAGAAGAAAAACATACCGCTGCGGCGTCACCGCCACATGCAAGGCACAAGGAGCAGCAACGGTGGTAGTGGTGAGCCTCCTGCAGATGAATGGCTGCAGTACAGCTTTGGACAGCCGCATTCCCACCGCAAAAAGAAAGCAAAATGCTTCCTGCATCATGGCAACGGACACACCTCGAGTGCGCAACACACAACAACACAAGTCTCGGGAAACAGTCACAGCATTTTTTTCGCGCAGCAAACAGAGCCAGAGCGCTTCCTGCGCTGTAGTACCTTGTGGCAACTGTTCCACTGAAGATGACAGCACCTGCTCACATGTAGACATGTGGTGTAAAATTTCGAGCGCTGTGAGCACAGCAGTGGGTTGCAGTTCTTCTCCATCCTCGGCAGCGTCCAACAGAAGCACCCGCAGCGCCTCCTTCTGCAGCTCAAGGGCATGCTCATGTTTTGCACTTGAAGCAACAGATGCTGCTGACTCTTTTATTGGTGCTGTAGTATCAGAATAAAGCAGAAAACGCGCGTATGAGGCATGCCAACCTGAAGAGATTTTAACTCCGGGGGCCTGACCAGAGGCTCTAAGTGTTAGATACACCCCGCGGCTCACATCCACTGGCGCACCATGGCGCAAACAACACCGGAGAAGATATTCACAAGAGGCAATTTGCCGCACACACAGTTTGTGCTCCGAGCCCGTTTCTTCATCCTGTGACGGAGGTGAATGAAGGAAAAGACGTAAAGCAGTGCACCAGGGAACCAAATGCACTGCGTTCTCCTGCACCTGGATCTCTTTGTCTGGAATTATCCTCTTCGCCCGAGCCATAGCGCGCAATAAAAGTAGCACTGCATCCAACCACTCCTCCTTTTTCGGCCGCTCCAAGACATTTTCGGACTGGCACATCGCCTCGGAACATTGAATGATCTGCCGCAAGGATGGCATCTCTTGGTGCTGCACCCCATCCGTCTCTTCTCTCTCGGCCAATACGGTCCCATCTTTTGAAGAGAATCCCTGCCGTTTCCCTCGCTGCTTTTTTCCCGGTTTCTGCTGCAGTCGCAAGAGTACAGTGCGTATATCCGATCCACCACACTGCATCGTCACCGTGCTGCTACTCCAAACAGAGAGGTGACGGTAAGTGTTGAGGGAAGCAGCAAACACCACGGTGGAGGTCATGACACGAAGAGAGCTGCCGCACCGCATCTCTCCCTCGGCTTCTTAAAAAAAAAAATTCATTTGACCAAACCCAACATGATAGTCCACGTAAGGAAGGGGAAAGCAGAGAACATTACCTACGCTGAGCATACAGTAGTGCATACGTCACACCTGGAAGCAGAAACGGTACCATCATGAGCAACCGCCAGATGTGTTTGTATATATATATATATATATATATATATATATATATATATATATATATATACTTCTCAGCAAGGGGTGATAAAAGGGGAAAAAAAAAGAGGGCTCGGGGGACAGAGGGCACAACTTTCTTCTCGAATAATTAATAAATCTGCTTTTTTTTTTTTCTGTACGTGCAAGCGTGCTCACCACTCTATATACTTTTTCTTCTTGTTTTACTTAAAATCTTCTTCCCCACCTCCTCCTCTCCAGACCACACCCAAGCCGCCCCTTCCCCTCCTCCAAGTTAAGTGTTGCTCCACGTCATTTTACACCCCTCCCATTCATTTCCCGCTTCTATTCTTCCTTCTCAGACTGCTGCCCATTCGTCCCCTTTTTAGCGCCTTCGCTGGATTTTCTGTTCTTGATGTCGTGGTTGTACACTCGTGACATGTTAATCTGCAAGTTCGTGATCTGCTCCTGCACCCACGCAAGATCCTCCTTTGTGTTCTGCACATTCTTCTCCGCGTTGATGAGGTTCTTCTCCAGCAGCTGCGTGGCCTCCTCAAAGGTGTACTCCACCATCACCTTTGCGCCCATCCACAGGTGCACCGTCTTCTGCGGCGCCACTACCGCCTCGCCAAAGACAGAGTCCGTGAGACTGTAGAAGGTGCGCACACCGCCCTCTTGCTGCTCCGAGCCCTCCTGCCCCAACCGCTCCTTGAGGAAGTTTAGCGCGTGTAGGGTCTTCTTGATCGTGGGGATCTTGTAGTCCAGGTTTGCAAGGCTGCTTACCAGACGCTTCTCCATGTGTTCGTACTTGGAGTGCTCAAAGATAAGGTTGCTGACGACCGTGTTGGCCCCACCACCATTCTTTACGCATGTAGCCATGTCGGCAATGTACTCCACACGTGGTATCCCGCGTGGGTTCACATAGTCGTCCGCGAACATGTACTGCTCCATGTATACCGATCTCGTTCACGCTGCTTCTCTAATGTTGATGCGCCTGCTGCATGGTACAGAAAGAAGAACAAAAAGGGAGACAATGCAACGACTAGCCAAAACAAAGGGAGTAGAGAACAACCCCCCCCCTTCCCCCACAAAAGATGTCGTTCATTACTATTCTTCGTTTTTTCTCCTCCTTCGTTCCTTCCCTCTCTCTTTCGCACTTAAAGTTTTGCCCTCAACAGCGGCACGGAGAGAGTCACGATGGAGGACGAACATTTGCAATTAAAGCATGAAATATATGCGAGAGGGAAACGAAACTGAAGGAAGAAAGCGTGGCGCGGAGAAAGGGGAAAAAAGGCGGGGCTTAAGGGGGGGGGGGCACAACACCCGCAAGACATCGTCTCCCATGCCCTCCATCCCATTCAATTCACCTGATCATTCCCGTCGCTCATGTCATCTGGCAGTGGTACCCGCATATGCAGATACGGTAGCACCTCCTCACGAAACACGGCGCTCTGGAGCCACATAGGATCAGGTGGCGCAAAGAACAACACGAGGCGACCCTCGTACGCCTCCCGCAGGATTTCAATCGAGCCGCGGTGCACATCAAGCGCACCCTTCCCGTGCTTCACAAAGTAACCCTTTTTCTTGGCGTAACTCTCGCAGAGTTCATATGGCGACCACATCGTAGAGCCGTTGCTACCATCGGAGCCGTCAACCTTCCGAAGGCCGTAGAGCCTCTCAAGGGGGAGGTGTAACGCCAAAAGCCCCACGCCGCTTTGCGGATCACGGGTCTGCGCGATTTGATGAGTGCCGATGACTGCTTGCAAGGCCCGTGGCATACCAAAGACCGGGAAGGCAAGGCCCGGTGAGTCAATAAGCACAACACGCTCGGAGGAAATGGGAATTGTCTGTAGGTGTTTTGTGTGTCCCGGTGTTGCGGAGACGGAAGTTACCTTTGTGCCGCGAATGCAGTTGAGCAGACTCGATTTCCCCACGTTTGGATGCCCAACAAGACCAATGCGTACAAACATTTCATGATCTTCTTCTTCTTTTTCTTCGTCGGCCTCTCTCTCTCCTTTCTCAGTTCCATTACCGGCATTCTTCCCCTTCACCTTCTCGACATTATCGTACTTGTGTTTGCACATGGCACGACACTGCCGTAACAGACTCGAGATCATATCGGACACAATCTGCAGCTCCTTGTGGTCTCGTCTACCTTGCTGTAGCTCCCGCTCTGCCTTCTGCATGCCCTTGAAATTGTCCGTCTTGGCGTACGCATCATTCTGAGCAACTCCTATCACTGGCTGCAGCACCATTGTATCGTTAACACCACTATTCTCTTCCGCCTCCTCCTCCTCCTCCTCCTCATCATCATCATCACTATGCTCATCGTCGTTGCTCTTTTTGGGCACCACCGCTACCTGAACCTTCCCTGTGCGCAGCTGCTCGTACAGCTTCGTGCGACGTGTTTTCTTCTTTCGGCGTTGTGCAGCATTGCAGGCCTCACCAGAACCAATTGCGGTTTCCTCTTCTGGAAGAGATGTAAACGTCATAAGCGGGATTTCACGCACGATACCCGCTTCCTCCGCTTCTGCTTCACTTGTCTCAACGATGCCTGCGGCCTTAAAGTATAACGGCAGAAATGTCAGCCACTTGTGAAGAACTTGTGGCGGTGTGAGGTCTGCCTTGTTGAGAACCACAAGACACGGCTTTTTGCATTGCCGCACAACATAGTGCATCAGGGACAGTGGAAGGTGGAGGATTGGGTAACGTGCATCTGACACAACTACAACCACATCGCTTTGTTCCACCGTGCGCCACAGTTGTCGCCACACGTCAATGTTACGCTCGTACAAGCTCACTTGCAGTGAAGACGGTAGGGTAGATGGGAGATGATAGTTGTCAACTACGTCTAGGTATGCTTGAAAGCGTACCGCCTCACGCGCCTCAAGTGCGACCTTCTCCGGCGACGCGTCATCATCATCATCATCGATTTTGCTCCCCATACTTCTGCTCGTGCTCCTTTCATTGCTGTCCACATCCTTCCTTTTCGACATCGCCTCCTCTGGTATCCACCCCCGTGTTGGCATCTCCACAGCGAGTGGGATCAGTACTCCGTTCGGGTGTCCCGGCATATCAAACCATGAACCGAAGGGGACGCCATTATCACTCATGAAGCGTCGCTGCGTTAGCGGCTCGTACGACAGTTTCTTGCGTGCGGCGACCTCCTCCGCCGTTTCCTTGAGAAATACACTGCGAATGCCACGGCGATCCGCACCGTACTTGTACTCTTCTGCTACATGATGATTCTTCCTGGCATCATCATCATCATCATGCCGGCTCTCGCTTCTGTTCCAGCCTCCCCGTCCAATGTGGACGGCAGTGCCCCCTTCTTCTCCCCACTTCTCCCGCTGCTTTTTCCGCTCGCGCTTCTCCTGCAGCTGCTTCTTCTTCTGCTTCCCACTAAACGGCGGCATAATTCTCCGGTGTCCCTTCATCGGGCACACACATACGCACAGACACGCACAGTCAGACACAAGAAGACAAATAAATAAAGAGAACGAGTGAGTGAGTAAGAAGAAAAGAGGGAGAGAGACACGCAGACGGCAATGAGCAACACGAACAAAGATAGAGAAAAAAGACAACACCATCCCACGATGTTTCCACTTCTTCTGCTGCTGTTTTCTCTTCCTTCCCAGTTTTTAAAAATATTTTCCTTTCAAGCAACCGATGAGCACCAGAAGAAAAAAAAAATAAATGAGCATGCATCTTTGTTTCAAGAGCAAAGTTGTTTGTATGTAAAAGCAAGAAAAAAAGAGAAAAAAAAAATAAGAGCAAAAACGAATCTCTAGATGCATCCGCTTCCATGTTCCATCTTTTACCCCTTTCATAAATAATAAAAAAAAAAAAACGCATAATATGAGGCAAAGCAAACAAAACACACACATGTACGCACAGACAGGCTTCACACATGGTGCTCAGAACGGTCAGCGCTCGTTCATGCCAATCATTTCCTCAAAGGAGAGAAAAACATTTTTCAACTCTTTCCCCAACATGTAAAGAGCGAGGGAAATGACGTGAAGCCCCTCAGAGTCATGTACTGTGATGGGTGCTACGAAACTATCGGTAAAATGAACCCCGTACTCCGATGCTGATGTCCCAGTGGGCGTGTGATGATGCGGCTCCCTTGGCATCGTTAGATAAGGCGTGATAAAGAGCGGAAGGTTGGGTGATTGTACCTCACGGGTATCCTCCCGAAAATGTTGTTGTTGAGGATTAAAATACTTATAACGATGATCGCCACCGGTGCATTCACCTCCGCTCTCTCCATAGGGAATGTTTTCCACCGACGGCGCGGTATCCTTCTGCTCTTGGCGAGCTTGTGGGATGTTGTTTCCACCATCAAGCCCTGTTTCGGTCGCTGCTACTTTTTGATACATGGACTTACTGCGTACTTTAGGCTGCGCTTCTGCGTTCCATCTCGTATTTTGCACCTTAGAGCTTTTATCCGTCGTATGCGAGGGTCGATTCGCCTTTTGAGTACCGCCCGTACCGCCATGCGTAGCGTTGCATGTGGTAACCCTCGGCGTGCCATCTCCGCTGTGATCACTCCGCCCACCACTGGCATTCGAGGAACACTGCAGTCCCTTTTTCTCACGCTGCCGCTGCTGCGCAACCACATCCGAGATGATCTCAAGAATGGCACAGTTCTTCCTGTATCCGAACTCATCCACAAGGGTGCAAAATTCCATGAGACACTTTGTAAGCTCCAACGCCTGTACAGAGGAGGGGTGCTTCAAATAAACTTCCAAGGCTTCCACAAAATGATGTAAACTGATATTTATGTCGTTGGAAATGGGTTGGAGGTAGCGCAGGATGCGGCACATCTCTGGTGTGAAGTATCCCTTATCATACATGAGTTTCCAGCTACATGCCATTATGTACACAAGAGAAAAGATGTGACGGAGAGATGACTGCACGGCATGGCATGCGATGTGAGGGTACACCCTCGGTGCGATACCGCGTTCGTCTGCAGCGAAGATCATGATGTTCGCCGCGGCATTCAATTGCTCCCGCATGTTATCCACGTCTCTAAATAATCTCAGGATGCGTGGATCGGGCTCTTGCACCGCAATAAACGTTGGCAACAGGACATTCTGAAAATTTATTATGTTTTTGCTGTCGCCACCTTCCTCAGGACCCAATAACCATTTGCTCCGACCTGACGACCATATTGGTGCGCTTTGCTGTTCCTCCCTCACCGCTTCATTTCGTTCGCCATAGAAGTGCATCATACTACCAACGATGCGGCTTGTTGACCGTAGCACCTCGATGCGGGTGCTCATCAGTACTGCCCCAGGGCTTACAGGTAACACCAGAACGCAAATCAGGCAATAAATCATGATGGCGAAGGTGTTCTGCTGAATTCGGACAATCACCATCTCCGCTGTGGAGTTTGCCGAGAGCGATAGAGTTGAGACCGCCACAAAATTGGCGTACATGCAGACGATCCCGTACTTCTGCCCGGTGCGGAAGAATGTCATGATGGCAGTGATGGTGCAGAGGCTCACAATCAATTCCACTTTGGTCGTAGTGAGGGATGCGGAAAAAAAGCCAATGACGGAGCCAAGCAGCGTTCCTGTAAATCTTGTCACAGATGCATGCGTCGTTTCCACAGGATTCATACCAGAGACGAAGGCAATGATGGTTGGTCCAGAGAGCAGCAACGAGTGCGGGTGCACGTGGTAAAAAAACAAAACAGCAATGAGCATCGCCACACTAACCTTTGCTGCCTCGATCACAACTCGCATCTCTGCCTCACCACGTTCGACAAACAGACACCGCAAAAAGAGGGCATTCTTCACAAAAGGGGTTGTGATTGCCTTCCAAACATACGACACCGTGGAGCCGGTTGTTTTCTTCTGCTCCATGCGTATCTTGCCGTGGAACTCATCGAGTGCGAACCAAAAGCTCACCGCCCAGAACACAAAAAACGTCATGAGGGGCACAAACTCCTCCATTTCCTTAGAGGAGCCCTTCTCATAGAGGATCACACGACACGCATCACCGAACTCATCCTGCAGCTTCTTGAAGTTCCGTCCGCAGGTCTCAAACAGTGGATCAAGTTCCAGAAGATCCTTTCTCTCCTGCGCACATGCAAGAACCTTAAATAAATCCTCTACTGCAGAGGAGATGCTCTCCATAGGGCACGACAGACTTGTTCCAAACTGAATGCAGCGGTCAGAGTCGTCAATGATGTGTGGGAAATTCTGCACAATATCAATGACACGCATCAGTGGGCGAAGGTTAAAACGCAGTTTGTTCACCAACTCCATTTTCTGCAGCCGTACCTGACGCCGTTCGCAGCTATCAAACAGAAGGAACTCGTAGAATGTGAGCCTTTCCACCTCTTCCATTTTTTCCATTAAAACATCAAGCGTATGGGAGACATGCCGGACATGCACCATCTGCATGCTGCGCTCAGTATTAGAGTTCGACCAGAAACATGTTGAAAGACCGCGAAAGGCGGTGGCGGAGTTCTCAAAAAGGTCCCGTATTATTGATCGCGCGGAGGATGTCGAGAGCCATGGGTACGGCAGAAGTGTTGCGACTAGTGCGAATAGTACACCAATTAACCAATCTACAAAGATGCGCGACGTGGTGAGGAGTTCCGTGTCTCCAAGAAGCTGGCTTACCATAGAGATGTTAAATAACAACAGACTCACACGCCGCGTCATGTTCTCAGAGAAGCAGCCAATTAGAAACAGCACCAGAGCATACACAAAAATCCAAAGGGGAAAAAAGTGCTGTAACGCAATGGCTCTACATCCAGTAGCGATCGGAAGCCAAATACACCCCGCCTTGAAGAACTGCATCGTGAAATTCGCGGATTGCCCAAATGAGGTGCCGACACCAAGAACAACAGCTGGAACTGTGTAAAGGAAGGGAAAAAAAGATGGTCGTGGGACATACATAGCAGCAATCGCGGCGGGGGGTAGCAATCCGACAAACGTCGCACGGAGTGAGAGCTCGACGAGGAACCAGAAATGCCTTGTTCTGAGAAAGGCAAAGTATTGAAAGATGAAGTTTCCAAAGCTCTCGCAACAGTTCTGTGGAAGACTCACCTTCGATGGGAGCCAGCTGCCGCCTTCGCTTTTCCTGCGCTGCGATCCGTTGTCACCAAGAGAGGTACTAATAGTTGTTGTGGTTGCAGGTGCAGCAAAACAGTTGATTGATGAGGTGCAGTCATTTTGACTGAGAAGACCCCGGTACGGAATGCAGCCAAAGCTGTCAAGCAAAATATCTGAATTCAGTGTATGAAAGTAACTTACAGTTGAATCGTGTGACAGACCTCGGTTGGTAGAGCGAGAGAAAACCCTCATCTTGCACCCCCCATCCCCATGCCTTTGTGCGTGTGATACATGCCGTCGCATGGCAGTTGTTGGCGACTGCGATGGCGTGGAGCTGCCCACCTGGTGGGGGATATCCTGCTCCTGTTGCGCCAGATGCCCCGATGCCACATCATGAGGAAGTGCCATGAATCAGTTCCCTCTTCCTTCCCCGCCTTCTCCCCTCCTCCGTAATATCACACACACATACACCACGCACCGGTGGAAAGGACTAAAGTGTGTGTGGGTTGGGGAAGGCTACCAGCCTCACTTTCATTAGTATACACATTGTATGCATATGCGAATCGAATGAAAGAGCGAAACGCCCAGACACGCAGAAAACAGCAGAAACATATTTTATTTTTAAAAATAGAAAGATGGAAAAAAAAGAAGACCAATGAAGTTCTCTCTTGGCAAAGTGCCGTCAAATAAAAGGGCTCGTGTAGAAGCATTGCAAACACACGGAGGAGAGGGAGGGGAGAGGAAAAAAAAAAAAAAAGGGTGGGGGGATAATCGAGAAAGACTCCAAAACAAAGGAATATAAAAACAGTAACAACAACAACAACAACAACAACGACAAACCAAAAAAACGCTGCAGCCGTTTCACAAAGATAAAGGCATTGGCATCGCTGCACGTCAATACAGAAGGGATGAGAGCCTCGACCGTGCATCCTGGCTCTTCGGGTCGCTATGGTAAAGCTGCAGCAGACCCAGCAGACACGTCTTCACCTGTCTCGCACGCCTCGTACTCTCCTCCTCCTCGCCCCCGCATTCGGAGGGTGGCTGTTGTTTCTGCCGTCGCGCTTGAGTGATGCTGGACCTCAGCAGGCCGAACATCTCCTCCACCTCCATGCTGGGGAAGTTCTCTGGCGCCACACGGGCATCCACTAGCTCGTCAATCCAACGCAGCACTCGCGCCAAGTACTCATCTGCCACTCCTTTCTCGCCTGATTTCTGTAACTTGCACTGCTGCAGCACTACCTCCCCTCGCACAAGCAGCACATCACAGAGTGTCACGAGTCGCCTTATGACGGCATCACCCAAGATGGGGGCGAAGTCGCGTTGCATGGCGTTCAGTGCAAAGACGACGCTATTTCCTGCGATGTTGCCGATAGTTGCATGAACACGCGCCAAAAAAAGTGCTTCCAGCGCGGAGAGCACAGCGACGGAGATGTACTGTGAGGAGTGGTGATACCGCGATGTCATGTCGGCGTCGCTGAGGCGACGCACATCCATTCCAAGTTCCCTGCGAAGCTCTTGCAGCTCATCAAAGGCCTTTTTCTTGGCCTGCTGGATAGTCTTGCGTAGACCATCAAGCTGCTCGCTTTCCTCCGGGAGTCGAATGCACTCTGGACCGACTAGTGCAGCCATGATTCGGTTCTGCAGATACTGTGTGGAGGCACCATGCAGAAGATCAGCACTGGCTGCAGCTGGCAGAGGCTTTTGGCGGTCTGCTGGCCCCCCCATCAAGTCGACGTTCATCTGCTGCTGATAGTGGTCCAAAAATTTACGCAGGATGCCCTCCAGTCGTGACACTACCACGTGGCCAGTGACCTTGTCGATTATCGTGCCCTGCATGATGAAGTACGTCACCGGAAGTTTTGCCCGCTCAACTGAGAATGCTGAGGCAAGGTTTCGGTTTTCATCGGCGTTAATGGTGCAGAGCTTTAGCCAAACACGCTGTGTGTGGGTAGTATTGTCTTTGCCTCTGCAGGCTTCCTGGTTGAGGCGATCCACTAGTTTTTCTGTGTGTGCCAGATAGGCGTTGCAGCTGCTGCTATCGGGCCGATAGTACACGAGACAGATGGCCTGCTGCGACTGAATGACTTCAGTCTCAAAGGACGACGCGTCAGTCTTATACGCAATGCCACGGCGCGATGCTACCCAAGGCACACTTGCCATCATCAATGGTTGCCAACTCCTTGCGGTGCAGAAACGCATTCGAGACGCCGGCATGAAGAGACCACATACGGGACTTTCCCTGCTGCTGCTCGGCGGGCATAAAACTCCCCATCCTACCGCAGCAACTCGTAGCCGCGAGTTTCGCAACATCGAGATACACCCAGCGCGTGTGGGCCTACGCGCTTCCTCCCTCTTCTCTTCCTTGTTATTGTTGTTTGTTGCTGCTTCCTCTCCCGCTTTTTCCTTTTTCTTTCACCGCAATGTGAGACGTACCTTGTCCATCGCAAAAAAAGGAAGAAAGAGCCACTTCAATTCCACCCCCTCCCTGCGAAGATGATGGGGGGGAGGAGGACGGCCAATGCATTCACTGCCATCATCAGCATCAACAGAGGCAATATATATATATATATATATATATGTATTAAACTTGTAATCAGTGACAAGAACCAATCGCCTCCCCCTCCCCCCCCACACACACACATACTCTCTCTCTCTCTCTCTATATATATATATATATATATATATATCTATGGCTAAGAAGAAGCGACGTAAACAAGAATTCACTAGTGCAATCTCACTGATCCCTGCGGTCACCATATCCCATTCTGTTTCCCAATGCGTACACCGTAGCGTCTTGTAAAAAAAAAATGAAAAAAGAACATTGATACGAGTAAAGTAACTCTCATCCACTTTTCTAAACTGAGCTGAATAAAACACACACGTACACACACACACACATATATATATATATATATATATATATATATATGTGTGTGTGTATGTGTGTTTGCATTCACTTAGTGTGTTTGTTGCTGTCCAGAGGTGTTCCTGTGCTTTATGTCGTTGAGAGTGTCTACGGCAGAGCATTTTTTCTTTCACATCTTCACACGTGTCTGCACACTCACCACTCACTCACAGACTCTCTACCTCCTTCACCATCTATCGTCATCTTCCTTAGCCATTGCACATTCCCTTTTTCTTTTCACAGCCATTCTTCCTCTTTAGCCCCACGCACACACTTGGCAATCGGAAAGCGTGGCACGTCCTGCGCTGACAGCTCTTGGTACTGTACTGTGAGATACTGCCCAAGCAGTTTCTGCCGCTTTTCCCACAGTGAAAGACGCTTCTTATATGTTGTTTTTGGAGTGGCGTTGAAGCGAATGCCGTTCTTCGTCTCGCAGATAAATGCACCTAAACCGTCCTTAAACTTTCCCTTCCCGGGAAGAAAGTCTACAATGCGGTACTCCGCGTCGTGCATCGTTTTGTACTTCAGAAGACCGAAGCTACGTTTGCCATGCTCATATGGGAAACTCGGACGGCGAATCATGACGCCCTCAAAACCCTGCGAGCAGGCCTCTTCCAGGACTTCGTCCATCTCCTCCGGACGCACCAGCGCCGCTGGAACATGGTAGAGTTTCAATGCGTCACTTCCAACATCAAGCTGGTGCTTCTTTCGAATTATTTTGCGCTTTTCGGCATCGTGCTGGTATGCACTAATTCGTTTAGCACCGCAGGTGGGAATCAGTTTTTTCAGCAGTCGGTAGCGCTCACTAAAGGGAGCATCCGGCGATGAGAGTTGTGCCGAGCACATTATATCAAAGGAAAAATACTCTAGAAGCTGCGCCTGCTTTGCACGAATCTTTTCCGTAGCACACTTCTCACGGCGGCGCACAAGACTGTTCAGCTCCTCGAAGTTGCACTTTGGCGCGAAGAGCTCGCCATCCAGAACTAGCGTCTGATCGGCCTCGAAGAGCGGCATCACATGCTGCACTAACCCATGGCAGCATTCCAGCAGAATGCCACCGCGGGAGAAGAACTGCGGTTCTTTCCGTCGCTCGTTGTATCCAATGAGACAGCGAATCCCATCAATTTTCGGTGAGGCGAGTAACAACTCCTCCTGCCCTTGCTCCTTCTTTGCACTCATGAGGTGTTCCACAATAAACTCCCACTTCTGCGCCAGCATCGGTTGAATGTTGCGCCCTTCCCACTCGGGGTTGGTGTGCAAAACGCTCCGGTAATTGGTATGAATCATACGTGGGGCATTGACGTACGTCTCACCACCCAGCACTGTTGCATTCGCCTGCATTGTGTCACATTCACGATTCTCTTTCGCGCTAGAGTCATTCTTTGTTTCCATGTCCAAGGCTCCGATACGCCGCTGCGTCTTACCACAGAGAGGACAGGCACCGTGGCAATCCACAAACTTGGCGACGCTCATCTCAAACTCCTGCAGGCATTGACTACAGCGCCAGACCGCCATCTTGGTGCAGGTTGGCGAGATGTGGTGTGGTGTGATCATCACGCTGCCCCAGCATGGCCCCACCCAGCATGCAGACAAGTGTGGGAATGCAGCATGCATCGACGTGTTCTTCAGCTCATGGTACTTCTCTGCCTGCTCGCGCGTGCGAGGACGCCCTACACCGAAGAGGAGCGACGGGTCTTTCATGGCTGGAGTCAATCCTAGCAACCGGCCGCTCCGACACCACATGCTGCTCTTTCGCCTCGGCAACGACAAATTGACGGAACAACAAACAACTCACCCCCCACCACCAAAAAAAAAAAAAGAAAAGAGAACCACCACCAGAACAACGAGAATCAAAGGGGGGGGGGAAAGACAGACATGTAAAGTAGCACCACAGCAGAAATGCAGAAAGTTGACAACTCGTGCATATGTTTCATATGATACAAAAAGACGCCATGCTTCGCGGGTTTGAGAGAAGCGATTGTGTGCGATTCTCTCTCCCTCTCTTTCTTTGTGTGTGTGTGTGTGTGTGTGTTGTTCAAGCACTGTTCACTCACCCCACCATCGTCACAAGGTTGTTGTTCTTCCTCGTGAAGGTTCTCCCGTTTCTTCTATTCATTACACATACACACAGAGAGAGAGAGAGATCAGTCAACGCGTCACACGTGATAACTATCGCGACTCAAACAAAGGCGATCGAAGAAGGGAAAACACACAAAAAAAAAGATGTACAAAAAGAAAAAAAAAACAACCGGCGGAAGAAGAGGGAATATGAGAAGAGTACAGCATCCGCAAAGGCACATGCCAGGACAGACTCATCGCATCCCTTTTTCTTCTACACCTGTTAATACACGCGCAGACGAAAAACGTACAGACACACAGAGAGACTTTTGTTTTGTGCGGCGTGCGAAGAACGGAGCCGCCCCACCTGCCGCTGATTCCATTTTTTCCCACCATTTCCCGCTTTCCTTCTCCATCCCTCTCCGTTGCATCAGTCAGCAGAACACAGGGGTGGGGGCCGGGGATATAAAGCGGGGAGAAGATACCCCTCCCTACCCCCAATAAGAAAAACAAGCAAACCAAAACAAAACGGTCATGTGGTGTGGGTCATATCCAATCGTTGCCGTTCCTTGTCCCGCGAACGCATTTTCCGATCGGGAAGCGTGGGACGCTGTTGGCAGAAAGCTCCTGATACTGCACCGTGAGAAGCTTCCCCTTATACTCCTCGATTCGCTGCCACATGTCCTTCTTGTTTGCCTCCGTTGTGGCAGGCGAAACAGTGAAGTGATGACCGCTCTTCGTGCGGCAGAGAAAAGCGCCGAGGCAACCCTTCCATTTGCCACGACCCTCCACACCAGACACGATGACGTACTCGTCGTCCTGCATGATTTTGTACTTGAGCAGGTTCGGGGACCGGGCACCATAGGAGTAACCAACGACCGCACCACCACTTGTGCTGTTCCTCTTGTTTCCAGTGGTATTATAATCAGTACAACCATCACGGCGCACAATAATGCCTTCATATCCGTCTGCCAGGGAGCGTCGAAGAGCACACTCAATGCCAGCCTTTGTTGTACGGGTAGCGGGCACTAACATTACTGCCTTTTTGCGCTTTTGTCCTCGTGGCGAGCCGAGTGTAGAAATCAAGTTGCTGAGGTGCTCGTACCTCTTTGAAAAAGGCACTAAAGACATATCGGAAAACCTGCTTGCATACATGATATCAAAAGCATGGTATTTTAGTTGCGCTTGAAGTTGCTCAATGGCAGACGTGCGCCGTTCACGCGTGGTGCGGATAGCCGATACGAGCTGCTCAAAATCATCTACATCATGATTATACAACTCCCCGTCAAGTACAAGCTTTGGATCCTTCTCAAACAAGGGCTGCAGCGCTGGCTCGATGAGGTGGTCGCAGCATTCAAAAAGTGTACCAGAGCGACTGAAGAAGCACGGGCGCCCCTCCTTCGCGTTCCACGCAACCACACACCGCACACCATCAAGCTTCGGGGAGACGAAGAGAGCATCATCTTCGGTTATCTTATCGACTTCCTTCTCATAGTTTCGGGCAAGCATCGGCTGCAGGTTACGGGTCTCTACCACACGAAGGTAGCCGTCGTCTGCGATGCTGCCCTTCACGCGGTTGGCATTCGGTGCGGCTAACACAGACAGCTTGTTGTCAGGACGACATCGGTGCTTTACGAGTGGAAACATCATTTCTGAGGCTTCCTTGGTAGCGCCAATGCTGCTGCGGGGCAGAATGGGCATGTGGTTGCAACTGGGGCACACTCCACCAGCAGCCACATGAAGGTCAATTCGTTTGTGGTGCTCGTGGCTACAGAGAGGACAGCGCCACCATGCGAGTTTACGGCTCGTCGGGAGTACATGCTGTGGCTGCAGTAACTTGTTTGACGCGGCGGTAATCCACGAGCGCGCGATAGCCGGGTGGAAATCCGCCAGGCTGGTGGAGCGTCGGGCGGGAGGGGGATTGCGGTGTTGGCGGTCAGGCGAGGCGCGCGCCAATAGACACACCGTTGCTGGGAATATGAAGGAGAAACACGAACGGCTTCGCTGCATTACTCTCCGTCTACTGTGCGATGGTCTTAAAAGACCGAGATGAAAGTCTTGCTATTTGGTTTTTCCCCGTTCATTTATTAATTATCATTATTATTCATGTAGAGTAATGCGAAGAAAGATGGAGAGAATGAAGCAGCAGAGAAAACTCCCTGGGCGTACGGGATGAGATGATTTTTTTTTTTTGAGAAGCGCATGCTCAAACATGCATTGAGGAAGGCAACACTACCACCACCTCAAGCATCGTTATCCCCCAACGCGATTCGGCTGAGTTTCTGGTCCATGGCATACACCACAGCCGCATCTCGGATGGCGGGCACGTCAACAAATGGCACTTCCACGCTGGGCGACGCGGCCCTCGACTGAGCAGGATGAAGCTCAGCTGCCAGCTGACAAATCGAACTGCGTCTCTGCATGTCAGAAAGAAAATCACCACCCCTAACTACACTGCAGCAGCTTCCGCTCTTCTTGTCACTGCGGAGGAATGCCGGTAGATGTAGAAGCCACGGTTGGGTCCGCTTGCACGAGGCAAGCAGCTTCTGTGTATTTTGAAGCATACCAGTGAAAGGGTCAAGAGTGTCAGCATCTGACGCACGCAACAGCCATAGTGCGAGAAGGGCTACCTCCTCCTGCATCTCTGGGGAAGACATGTCCATCATGACCATATCCTCCCCTGGCTGTGAAGGTCGGAGGAACATTACGCCCAGGGCGTGATGCAAAACGGAAAGTGTCTCTGTGTACACGAGATAAAGTCTTTTCCACCGCTGCTGCTGCTTCTGACTGGGATGTTGGGCCTCATGTAGCGTGAAGAAACGAAGAAAATCAGTCACATTGCGCAGCCAACATACCAACTGCTCCATCCCACACGGCGTCTCGTGAGAGGCACACCAGCAGCACAAAATCTGCACAAGATCTGACTGAAACGTGGGATGACAGTTGGGGTTTGCAACGAGAAACTCGCCGCCCACATCCTCTGGCATATCCATGGGTGAGAGATCGGCTCCATCACTAATGCTGCTGCCGATGCCGCCAACGTTAATATGAACATGGTCGGCTTCTTTTCTACAAGCATTGACGCCGAGATGAGAATCCCGAAGAACGCCCCCAGATGACGACAGCAGCTGCTGCAAACGAGCGAACCGAGCAGCATCCAAAACAGATTCGGCTATCAGGGAGCTAACCTGCCGCGGCAATGGCGATATACACCCGATACCGCCTGCATATGTAGTACCTGCAGCAGGAGTGTGAGTGCAAGAGGAAAAAAAATCCAACCACTGTCTCGCGGATGGCACGCAGCCACGACGGAAAGATGTTTCCTGCAGATGCGCGAGCGCCACTTGCCATACACCACCTGTTGCCGCGGTGACATTCATATCCACTGCTCGCAGGTCGCACAACTTGACCCCCTTTCCCCACCCGTCACTTCCTTTACGATAAGAGGAGAAGCGTAGAAGAGATAGAACACATGTCCACACATAGATACAAATATCGACTACATGTTCCAAATGCTGTTGCTGAGCCAACAGCAGCAAGAAGGCAGAAACACGAGACACCTACGCCTTCCCATTTACTATACGCATCAAAAGTTGATCAATTATGCGCAGCTTCTGGTAATCTCTCCTAAACACCAGACACACACACACACACAAACATCAGCATGCGTCCCTACACCTGATACTTTGACTTCGGTCTTCCTCGGAGTCCCTTCTGCTTCCCACCGGAGTTGCGCACGGCACTAACAAGCTGCCCAGTGAGGCTGGCATCGACAACGTCACCCTTTTTCGTTTTACTACTCTTCAGTTCTGGAAGCATACCAACACGAATCATCTTTGCAAAGGGCAAATTGGCAACGGCTGCAAGTTTGTACCGCCTAAAGCGGAATCTCTTGATGATCTTGTGCTTCTTCATCTTGAAGCGCCGTGCCAACCAGCGTGACGATGGGTACGGGTAGTTACGTGGACCAAACGTCACCTGGCCGTAGAACTTTGCCGCCCACCGCGCGCTGATCTCATCTAACTGCTCGCCGTAACCAACGGTCCCCACCATACCCGTGTGATGCTTCTGCTCCAATACCACACCATTGACGGGCTTGGTTTCCTCAGCAAGATGAAACTGCAGCGGCCAGTGTGAGATGTCGGTGCTGGCGACAATTCGACGTCGAAATGATTTCACTGCGTGGTTTTCGTTGAACGAGGCCCACGTTGGATTCCTGTCGATGAAGCTACCACGCATTGGTGGTGGGCGAATGATGTTCGGCACTGCGCATTGCAGCGGATAGACATTTTTCATGTTATCGGGGTGCGACCCGGGGTAAAGTTGCGATGGTTGTACAAGCAGTGAACCAAGACTGGGCGTGATCACAGCGGCAGCGGTGTGTCGTGAGCAACGGGCATTAGTGGCCCGCATGTTGAAATTGTACGTGTGCTACAGCTGACGATGCAAATGAAACAGGCGCGGTGGTAACGAGCGGGAAGGAAAAATAAATAAAAAAAAAGGTTAGAGTGGGGTATGAAAGAGAGATCTAAAGCAATATTGATGGCAGCAACAGCGGACATCGTGCAGGAAAGAAGAATAGAGGTGATATGGTCAACATCCAATTGCCGATAACGTTCAATAAGGTGCGAGACGGAAAAAAAAAATGAGACACATACCAACATGTCCTTCCAACATTTGCACATTTTACAACTGCAACAGCGAAAGAAATGCTAAAGCCGCCACCAGTGGCAACATCATTGCTGTATACATATATTCAGACGATGTGGCGAGTGTCAGGCATGAGATGGGAAGTGGAATAGGCTGCGGTAGAGTAATAATGCAGCAGCGGGGAAAACAACAACAAAAACAGCAACAACAACAACAATAATAATAATAATAGTAATAATAGTAAAACGGTGAGAGGAGAGGCTCGCTCGGCTGAATAAAATATGGAGGTGGGCGGGTGAGGAAAGGGGGGGGGGGGGCACACCACGAGAGAACAAGGGGCACCCGGTGACTGAGGCAAACACACAGAAGTTAACGCAGAGGGGTACAACGCGGATGCACCAAAAACGCACACACTACTCCAGGCGCATATACACACGAAGCACATCACTCGCCCCCTTTCTGCGGTGAACCTTCCACCGCCACCACCACCTCCTCCTTTTTATCTACAATTTCGTTTTCACTCCACCCCTGCCTTCCACCAGCATTTTTGCATCGGCCACTACGTGAGAGATTCCCGCTTCTCCCCTCACCTCTCCCTTCTTCAGAGATTACATGCATACATATGTCCACACACACATGCGGACTGATAGAGTGGAAGACATTCCCCGCGCCCCCCCCCCACCAAAAAACACCTTTGCCTTTTTTTTTTTCTTCTCCACCGCTTTTGGGATCCCCCCCCCTTCCAGTCTTCTTATTTTTAACACTTATTCATCTCTCTCTTTTTCTCTTTCCCTTTCGTTTCGTGTATTGGGACGATTGATGCTTCGCATGACAGTTGAAAGCCAAACACATCCTCTTCTGCTTCCTCCATTCAAACGCCTCGTTATCTACAGCAGACAGAAAAGAGAGAAAAAACACAGCATCAGCATGAACGCCCGCGCCCACCAGGCACGGTGCTCATCATCACACAGACCCCACGCCTTACTCGTCGCAGTATTGCCCGTATTCACCATGATATCAGTGAGTTGTGCATTCTTCTCATGTCCAGCCAATTGTTTTGCGCGTGTCACAATTGCATCTGGTGACACTGCAGTCCAATTCACCTGTGGGAATTGTTTCTCCAACTCCTGTAGAAGCGGATCCAGAAGCAGATGCATTTTTTTCGCCGCCCACGCGACACACGAGACACATAAGCAAAATATCAACTTGGGGACGTGCAACACATGGGCCTCAATATTCTTGAGCCCTTCTCGCGCGGGAGGGTTCAACCACCCACGGAACAACAGGTACGCTTGGACAACGATAGAGATGGCGATCCCCCACAGGTAGAAGTAAACTGCCTTGTACACCAGTGTCGTTACCCGGCTTAGGCGCAGGTGGCGCTGTGCGAATTCCGGCGAAGTACATTTGATCGTAAATGCATCGTGAAAGTTCTGCTCATTGTCGTGCACACCGAACTCCTCCCTCGACCCATTATTTCTGTTCTCCCCGCTGCTGCTGCCGTGGCCGTCGCTCTCTTCATTACCCACGTTGGCCTTCTGTGCTACTCGTTGAATCATCTCCGCCTCCACCTTCGTCTGCCAGACCCTCTTCTCCTCTGCGAGAAACGCCTGCAGCTTCGAGCTCGCACGCCAGTGCAGTGGGTGGCCATCCTCCAGCACATTTACAGCGGAGGTGTCATTAGTCAAAAATCCCGTACTTGTTGTGCCGAGTGTGACGGCAGCCCAACCACCCCACACCTTCTTGCGGTACGCGGGAAACAAAATGACATTGTCCGCGTAGTCAAGACCGAGGAAGCGGCGACCGATCCGATAACGCGTGAGGCTCCAGAAATGTGCCTCCACAACGCTCTGCACGCCCTTGCGCCGCCACCACATGATTGATGGCACCATGATGCGGGATAATACGAGGGGAGAGAAGGGAGAAAAACGAAAACAAAACTCACACCCACCTGCAAATGTATGTGCGTATACTCTCGCTGACCTGTAGGTAAATGGATGTGCAACACCTACACTTCTACTTGCACTCTCTACCTTCTCACTCGATCCCCGTGAGTGTGCGTTTTTCTTTTCCTTTGCAATTTTTTACCACCACCACCACCAGCGGCAGCAGCGACTTACAACGTCTGTTCTCTCCCAACCCCTGCGCTCCTGCTGCTTCCACTCTTTTTCTTGTGTGTCCTGGCTGCTGTTTCTGGCGGGCAGCGGCGGATTATGTGAGACAGACGCACAACTGATTGATTGACGTTTTTCCTCAACCTTCTTTGGAATTCGTCCATAACCCCACAGCGGCCCCGATGATGGTGATGGAGAAAGTGAGGAGGAAAGCGGTGGGAGAAGAAGAAAAGAAGTTCAACACAGAAGCATAAGAATCTAAAAAAAAAAAAAGAAACCCACAGCAGATAAAAAAAAACAAATGAAAAAGGCTCTTGTATATATTAGTCGGTTACACGTTCATTTCCTCACCTCCTTTGGATTATCTAACAGAAACAAACCAGCGAATGCAGTCAGCTTCACTGTTTGCTCCACACGCACTGTCACTGCAAAGGGGTGAGAAATGGGTTGGTGCCCTTTCCCCCTACAACACTCTCAATGCGTGCTAATCTTCCTGTTACCGTTATGATTGCTATGTTATCTTTACCATCATGATTGCATGAATAAGTAGATCCACACACACACACGCGCAGTTCTGTGTTTTTCTCTTTTCCAGGTTTCGGATGCATCTTCACTTAGTGATCGGTCTTTACGCGTTTATGCCGCCGCCTCTCAAGCTGCTCCTCGGGATCATCGATGCTCGCGCCACCATGCGCCTCCAGAAGCTCCGCCACGTCATCGTCATCGTCGTCGTCGTCGTCATCGTCGTCTTCATCTTCGTCGTCATTTGGACCATCTGCAACACTGCTGATCTCGCTCCCATCCTCATCGTCGTCATCATCCGACGTTACGGACGAGCTCATGTCATCGTCGCTTGCCCGATCCATCTCGGCGTCGCTGCTTTGCTCAGAGGAAGACGACTCCACGCCGTACGATGAGCCGCGATCCGGTTCTGCAAGCATCTCCACCTTCTTTTCTCGTCGTGCACGCTTCTTTCCGCCTTCATTCTCATCGCCTGTATCCTCACCATCGTCAACCGAGAGATTCATCTTGTCCAACGCATCCATGTCAAGCGCAACGCTGCTGTTGAGACTCCCAGAACCACTACCACCACTCCCTGCTGCAGCGTTGACATCAGCGGCGGCCATGCGACGCGCCTTCCGAAGGAGTGCGGCCGCGCTCTTCTTTTCCCCCCCTTGCAGCCTCGGGTCACGTTTGCTCCGCATCCGACGTGTGCGGTACTCACCGCATGGGGAGCGGGACTCCATGAACGTGGCGGGGAAATGAATTCCATTTTCAGCGTTGACAAACAGACTTTGCTCCGTGGGACGAACAGTCTTGAAAATAGAGATCCGCCCGTACATCGCTGCAACCGAATCGTAAAGCGCTGTCATATCGCTGTACTGATGCAGCAGCGGGGCGACAAAATGTTTGGGTGGTGACGGCCTCGCTGCTGTGCCCACTTCATGGGAATCACCTTCCTTTGTGTTGCCTCTGGCTTCGGCTGAAACGTCTTGCTCAACGAATTCCTGTTGGGCGTGGAGCATTTCGACTCCGCGGTAGTGAATGATAGCATCAACCCACTCAAAAAGGGGTGACCGTGAGGTTGCTCCTTTTACCCGCCGCGCGAGAAGTTCCAGCAGTTGCAAACAGTATGGCAGCTGCAGGCCCATCACAGTTGCCCGAATGTCGCTGGCAGAGCGGGAAGCGACGGTGAGGAGTTCCATCACAACCGAAGTGTCGTTCGCATGAAGCGCCTGATACAAAGGCACTGTCGCCAAACCAAGAGCATGCTGCTGTTGCTGCGCGTCATCTGCACGACGACGTTGCCCTGAAAAAGGTCCTGTGGAGGAGATCGACAACTGTTTTAGCCTCTGTTCCAATGTCAGAGTTTTCTGTGGTAGGTCCTTAACACTCTTCGCGTGAAATGATACAGGGGGCACAAAACCCTCTGACGGCGTATGTATAGAGCGTGCAGCAAGCAGCTGCCGCTGCTGTTGCTGGCTATGCGTGGCCCAGGCGTGATCCAGCACCTCCATATCGGCGTGTGTCGCATTGCCCCCATCTTCAGGCATCGCTCCTCCCGGCATCACATATACCGCTACCGCTTCATCTATGAGCAATGCAGCCGACGTTTTTGCCTTTCTTCTTGCCTTTACTTTCGCCTTCGCCTTTGCGTCACGCAGATTGACCACCTCGAAACGAGGCACAGCGAAGCGACCACGGAGTACGAGCAGCGAGGACTGCCCTAACGGCACAGTATCACCCTGAATGATGGAACCGAACAACAGCTGCCCGGAGGTTTCCTGCGAGACCAGACAAAGGGTTGGTGGCGTCGGCATCGGATCTGCCACAGCAGTGAGGAGTGCATTTCCCATCTCCCACACAAGTACCGTGCCAGTGAAAGTGGTAGCGACTATGAGCGCCTCCCTGCTACCGTTTCCACCACTGCCACCGTTGCCGTTGCTGCTTGCGACATCCTGTACGGAAAAGGCGACAATGCGCTGCCCGCATGTGAGGCTGCGGCGACAACGAGATGCCGTGGTGCGACCGTCAACAGAAGGGCGTGCATCCCACACCCGCACAACACCATCCTGCGCGCTGGCGGTGACGACAACAGGGTGCTGCGGAGTGCCTCCCATCCACGCAAAGTCTGGAACAGATGCCTGAGACGCAAATGACACCAACCGATCAAACGACGCCGCATTGTGCACTGAGGCTCCATCACTACCAGAATTGCCAGCGATGGTGAGATGAAGGGTGTACACGGCATTGGTTGGGCCTGCAACAAAGATTCGGAACACAGAATCCAATGCATTTCGGGTGTCGTTTGAAGCGGGTTTTTTATCCTCCACGACAGCAATAGCCCCAGCGTCGTGTTGCACGCGCAGGTTTTTTGAAACTCTTTCACCACTTATGCAATCCACCACCTGCAGTAGCCGATTTGATGTAAGACAGAAAAGGTAGTGACCACAGAATGCAAGCGATTTTATCGCTTGCTGCGTGTCAGACACCGCGACGTGGCGTATGAGCTCGTCTTTTTCGACATGATGCAGAAGCACAGTCCCGTTGCTCAGGCCCACAGCGGCGTGGCATAAACTCAGTGTGTCATTGGTCTTCGCCTGCGGGTCATCAACGGTGCCCAGTGCCAACGCCGTGAGGGACACCACCGCAAGGGATGTGCAGCTTCGTGGGGGCACGGCGACAACAGCAGCAAGTGCACCGGTCGCCACATTAAAGACACGGGCGCTTGGAAAATCCATCCCCAATGCAAAGTAGCCCCCCGCCGTCGCGCAGCGGATCATGGTAGAGCGCTCTGTCATTGCCATCCGTGTGCCGCGGTGCTTTTCCCCCCCCCCCCCACCTCGTCCCAAACTCAGCACCACCTGCTATTCCCACTGCTATCACACCAGATTCTGCACACTCGCTGATGAGGTTCGCGTTGCTTCAATCAGAGAGAAGCACTTTGTCAGGGAAAGGCAAAAACAAACAAACAACAAAAAACAACAATGACGACGACCGAGAAATTCCCCCTCGGAGACCTGAAAAAAAAAAAAGAAAAAAGAACCAGAAAAAAAAAAATAGCAGCAACAACAGCACAGACACACACACGAAAGAAAAAAAACATTTAGGGGTGAAAGGGGCTCACGTTAGACGACACTTACAGTAGGAGACCGAACTCATTTAGCATTACAACAGCAGGGTTTGTGAAACTCATGTCATACCAATAATTCACTGCGGCAATCAACGGGAGCGGCTGCTCCTGCCACGACATGGATTCTATCGCCTGACAGTCGTCATCATCAGCGTGCTGCCCCACGCGGTGTAACCACATGGCGGGAATGTACAACACCTCCCCTGGCTGTACGTACACCGCAAGGGGATGAAGTCGGTCCCGCACGTCTTCCCTCATCAATGACGGATCGTTCACCTCAGCTGGTGAGAGTTCAACATCCATCCATGGCACAGTGGTGCCGTCTCGAGCTGGCGTCGCAGAGAAGACATAACTTTCTTTTCCATCGTCCCCGCTTTCCTGTTTCTGCACGGTATACGAAGCGGATGGAAGCTCGGGCTTTGGCACAAAAACACCCTCCCAGGGTGAGACAAGCACAAACTCCTTCACCCCGCGCACAACCGCGTAGAGATTTTCCACCCAGTCGCAGTGCATCGACGACACGGAGGCTGGTGTGCCAAACCACACATTTGCTGCCTCGTGTGGCCCACCAAAGACACGCTCACCGAAATCATCAAGATTTCTGCAAATGTCAGCCTGTAGGTGCTGGTACTCTTCCTCTAAGCAGTTGTTCTGCATCTGCGCATAGGCGATGACTGGAAGCGGGCGGAGCATATCGACAAACTGTGGCCTCCGGGGTGGGTGTGGCGGGTTCGCTCGCAACATCTTGTAAAGATCAGGAAGCGTTGAGCGAACCTCTGCAGCGCACATAAACAGCTTTGCTGTGACCACCTCTGCGTCTTCATCGCCACCTTCATTACATTCCTTGCGGTATGTAACGTATGTCACTGCATCGGCACGTCCGTTTGGTGTGAGTGCCACCGTTACATGTCGTGATCCTCCGGTCTCTTGACATTCTCCCTTGCTCACAGAATCTTTACACGAGATGGCATTGACGGCTACAGAATCATCGTCCACGCAGTGCTCAATCGGTGGTTGCCCGTCAAGATCGAAAAGGTACCGGTCATCTCGCCAGCGCTGCATGGCGGGCCAATTTCCTAGCGCCCCAACAATGACGCAGGGCCTGGAGTGAAATACATAGTCCCGCACAAATTCTTGCTCTGTGATCACCCTCTCCACCTCACCCCTACCAACAACACCATCATCATTACTGAGCCCCTCGACCCACACACGTTCAATCTTAAATTGCTGAAGCACTCTGGCTGTCTCTGCAAAGGCCTCGGCAACCGTCGCGGGCCGATGCTTTCCATCAGCGTGACTCATCTCTGTTCCCTCTCCGTCCATGTCCCCGTTCTGCGGAGAGGCACGTCGGTAGAACGACCTTAACAGGAGAGGCAGGAAAAGAAAAGGTGAAGCAGATGTCAAACAGCAACGGTTAACCCCAGCCAATATCACATCCCGAACGAGGAAAGGAAAACGAAAAGCAAGAGAAAATGGTTTTAAAAAACGTAAAAAGATCCAAAGACAAGGATAAAAAAAAAACGCAAACAAAGCAGCTAAGAATAATATCCACCATAAGTGAGAAAAAAAAATAAGGAAGGAAAGCAGTTTAGTGTCAACAAGGTGTGTGTAAACCGAAGCTGAAAGTTCAGCTGCTTCAATGCCGTTTTGAGTTTTTCGGGGCATTTTTTCCTCTCCTAAGCTGATGGTGAAAAGGTGCAGGCGGCTCCTCGACGTGCACCCCACCACCCTGCACGAGGGGGTTATAATAAGCGGGGCGGGAGGTGGGGCAGTGCGTCGAGTTGACATCACGTGCTACACGGTGCAGCACCCCGTATCTCCCAGAGGGGGGAAGTCCATGTTAGTCTCGTGAAAGCCAACCGGGGTGTATGGACTGCAGGGTGCAATGCGACACGCCTCTCCCAATGGGAACAAACGGAGACCACCGCTCCCAGGGACGCCACGTGACTGCAGGGATCCGCACATGCCTGTCAGTTGGAAGGCTTTCCACAATTAGCGGGGTTCAGTTGGCGCACAGGCAAACCCTTTCAGTGCCAAGTCCCATGAGACCGTAACGTACAAAATGTCGCAGTACGTGTTCATGCACTTCCTCTTTCGACCCTCAAGCGGCGACATCCGGTTGTAAAACTGCAGAAGCAAGAAGAAGAAGAAACAAAAACAACAACAACAATAAGACACGCACACATGAGAGACCGAAGAGAACAGAAACGTTTCATGTCATCATGCGGTACGCTTCGAATGAGAAGCAGAGGGGCAGCAACAGTGGGAGAGTGACAGGGAGTTACACATTGCACCACAACAGCGGCGGCTCACACGCAGAATCACAGAAAAGCAAAAGGAAGGAAAGAGTGGAGGGATATTGGGGAGGAGAGGGGGGGGGCAGAAGCAAAATAATGCAGATACTTTTCTTTGTTGTCAAAAAACTTGCCCACTTTTTTTTTTTTTTCAGTTGACTATATATCTACGTTTGCACATCGCATTCCAAGACTGTGGCAGCTTTGGAGCACCTAATCGTGCCGGCGATACGATCAAATTCAAAACTTACAGCGCTCCCGTCGCATGTGACGCAGTGTAACACCGTTATGCCAGGGGTTGACGCTGGAAATGGCTGCAGGGCGCCCCCAGTGTCCACACGCATAATAGAATTCATCATAGAATCCAGTTGCCAGTATATGGGCTTCTCCCACCACACAACGAGTGCTTGTGCAATATCTTCCATTGTCGCATAATCTCGCTCTTGGGGCACATTGACACCAGCTTCGTTTCCACGGCAAGCTCCTTGCAGCGTTCCTCGCCCCATATTTTCACTCGCATTGTTGTTGTTACCACTGGTCATCCAGTAGCTCATAGACGCTCGACTTGCACCCCCAACAATCGGCGCCATTTGCAATGCAACATATCGGCGAAATGAATCTCCCCAGTTCTGAGAGTTGGATACACTTGCTGTTTTCGATAGCCGTTGGCTTTGTTTGCATTGCGTTCCCAGATGGGTGTCTTGCATATCATTGGTCGAGCAAAATGGATACCCCACATCGTTAGATTGTGTGCTTTGTGCACCAATCACATTATCTTTGCCACAGGTGCCCATCCCATGCAAGAGGTGCTTCCGTAACTCCACAGAGGTGGTGTGTACCCACTTGGGGAGAAATACACCATCTGCCAGGGGAAGGGGACACTCGCATGCGGCCCACTCGGATTTAAAGTATGACGAAACAAGACCGAGATGATGTAGCGATGATTGGTTGTTTTGTGTGCACATAACCTTATTCATGTCCTTCACACTGATGTCATACGGTTTCGGCGATTTCCGTTCGCCAACGTAGAAAACCTTTAAAGTATTCCACGCGATACAAAAGAGAAAATTCTCACTGAGGAACTGCATCTGAAAGATGGGCCTTGGAAGCACGGCGTTGCGCACCTCCTTTACTTTTTCAAAGTAACCGGGGAGTTCATCTTCGGTGTTTCCACTGTTCCTGCTTAGGTGATCAGCTCCTGGAAAGACAGCGCTGTCATCTACACTTTTACCACCACCGCCAGTAGCAACAGGAATAGCAGCAGAAGCACCAGCGCCTGAAGTCGAGTTAGTGGAGGTATCCTGCGCATGCTGCGACGAATACCTTCGTTCAACGTAGCGCCAAATACGTATCAGCGTTGCATGTTCGCTGCAGGTGGCAACGTGCCACCTCTTGCACCCAGGGATGGTGCCGCTGCAGCTATTGCTCTCGCCACCAAGGTCCATCGCCAGTGAGGCAAGCCTGTGTTCATGGGCAACTGGCTGTGTTGCAAGCAGTTCGGCTCCCATGCGACTGCACGGTGATGAAGCTGCGTCGTAGCGTATCAGACTAAAGCCACGTGCTGAGCTTCGGAAGACGAGACACTTCTTGTTGTAATCGATGGCAAGTGGCGCAGCGTAGCGCACTGAGTTCTCACCGGGAGACCCGAAATCTGTTGACCCACCAATACCACCAGAGGCCTGTGTATTAGAGCTCTGCTGAAATACCGAAGAAAAAGAGGTGCTGGCTCCGAAAACCGACGGCAGCGAGTTCGACATGCTCCACAGTAGAGAGCCGTCTGCCTGCACCGGTATCGCAAAGGTGCACTGGCCCGTCTCAAAACTGTGAAGCCGCAGCTCCTTGGTAGTAAAAATGATGATAAGCCGGTGATCAAGGCGGATGTCCTCCACCGCGTCTGGCACAGGCACACTACGATCTGCCCACATACCGCCGGAAACAAAGAGCTTCACTACGTTTCGTGGGCCAGTGGGATACGGACCACCTCCAACCGCGGCAACAAACTGCGTCTTATACAACAGTGCCATGACACCAACGCCGGTTTCCAACGGCCGCGGTGCGAGGCCCTCCATTGACATCCATTGTGAACTATGCGATTCTACCAGTGTCTTGGTTGTTGGTTGGTTTTCATCAAACACAGTTTCTACAGCACTAATAGAGATGCCGTCTTCAGCGGCACCGACAGTATTAACATTTGTAGCCGTAACAACGGCGGGATTTTCACCCTGTACATGAAACATGTCGTTATCCACTCCTTCACCTGATTTATCGCCGTACTGCGATGGTGGCGGTGAGCTGCGTGCGACGGGTGGAAACTTCACCCCCAGCTCATTTTCGTCGAGGTTACTAAACCGAGACCTGCTCTCGTTTATTTGGCTTGAAAGTGTGACAGCAGCGACGGATGCGGCATCAAAGTGCTGCGACTTGCGTTTCGGGGAGCTTGTCTGCACATCCCACGTTGGTGAGGAATTGGTTGAAGAGCCTCGCGGTGGGTACACGACCTCAACTGTCGTGAAAAACGGCGGTTTCGACGACGTGAACTCCTCTTCGCCACCGACAGCAGCGGCAGCGCTGGTGGCACCACTACCGTGACTACTGCTTGTACGATGCACGCGGTACACAACGTATCCCTTATGGTGGCCCACACCGATACGCGAGAAGTCCTGATTCAGACACAGACAGAGCGGTTGCAGGATCTCCTCGGCATCTTCCAGTAAGTCAAAATCCGCCATGCTGGAACACAAGCAAAACACCAACAAGAAGAGAGAAGAAAAAAAAAAGGATGAAGGCCACGCAGATTCATAAACTTTACGCTGAGCACACACACACACAGAGAGAGAGAGAGATACATATAGAAAGAGAAAAACCGAAGAGAAATAAAGGTAGCGTATATGGATACACCCGTTCTTGCGTGCAGATAAGTATTCCCTTAACGCAGAGGCAAAGTGCAAAGAATGGCCCATCCTTTGTTATCCCACGCAGTCAACAGGAATGGTACGGGAACCGTTGCCCCGAGCCCATGCTGCTGCTTTGGTGTGAGGGGATTACAAGTAGAAATGCAGGGCTCAACACGTGCCCCATACATAAGTCTGCAACCACACTCTGCGTGCGTTGGCGTTACACATACGCACGCATATATATATATATATATATATATATATATATATATGACTTACTGGTGCAAGGAAGGTGCAGGCAGCGCCTCAACCCACCCGCTGCGTATCTCCAAAGAGGTGGAGGAGATACGCCAGAGCACTAGATCGTTATATAGAAAAGCAATAGATCGCAGCACACTTTGTTGCTGAAATACTGAATAGAACTAGACCATCATTCCGCCTACATCCAAAGCTTTCAGCAAAAAAAAAAGTTATACGAAAGAAGAACGGTTACAGTAATAAATTAAATGGAGAGAAAAGTTTATGAATGTAATCAGGAAGTGATGGGAATAACGCAACCACAGCAGTCGCCGTTATGAGGCATCGGAATATTTCATCTCTCCAACACCAGAGGGGAAACAACAACAACAACAACATATGTATTTTGTCTCCTTCCGTCTCACCTGTACCCGAAGCACCATCATGAGTCTTCCTTCCTCCTCTTCTTCCACTCGTTGGATAATTCCTTCACCGACGTGTATCGAAGGTGGTACGAATTTATGTTCTGTGAATAGAGTACCACCATGTGTGAAGATGCAAGCAGGAGTTACCCACCGTGTTTCCTAGAAAGACCCTGGTTTACTAGTGGTAGAGGCGGAGTTGGCGGCCTGTTGCAGGTACGCCATCAGCTCCGCATCATCTCGCGCCGTGGCAGACCACCGCACCCCCCTCCGCAACATCTGCTCGCCAAGATACCACAAGGCGTAGCACCGCCGCCTTCGCTGCTCCTCACCCACGGTGGCGTCTTGAAGCACGTTCTGCGCCGCGAAACGCAGTATGGCACTTACGTCGGCGATAACCGAATCGAATTCCATACTGAAGTACTCAACCATTACCTTCCGCGCAAGCCATTCAGGGTTATTACTGGCACCGGGATCAATCTTCTCACGAAACGCCGCATAGATACGGTCAGCACCTGAGAATATCTTCCTGTACACGTGCAGCTTCGGTGCGTAGAAGGGGCGGATGCCGAGAAAGCGTTGACTGGAGATGACGTAGGACTGCCCCACCTCGTACATCAGTTCCCGCCCAAAACACGCATCAGCCAGACGACGACAAAAGCGATCACAGCGTTCCTCGAAATCACGCGAAAAGCAATTGTGTTCGTTGCTACCGGGATTTAGCGTATGTATAGACCCAGTAGTAGCTGCTGTTGCATCAGACGACAAGCACTGTTTAGCAGCCGCGTGAGACCCCCGCTTTTTTGTACTGGCACCGTGGCCATCACCATCGCTGAGAATACCCATAATGCTGTGCAACACCTCGCTGTGTTGGTTGGAGGCGCGTTGTTGGGTGTTCCTCGTCGGTTGGAACTTCGCATGCACATCGAGGATCAACGCTAGCTCTAATGTAAGCTCTCGACAGCGCAGGCACTGGAGTTCCTCAAACTCGTGCAATGATACGCTTACTTGTGCCTCATTCCGTAGATGCCAATGGGACCGCAGCAGGGGCCCCAACACCTTTTGCCGGAATGGTTCGCCACCAAAGATGCTCTGAACCATCTCCTCCGGGGTGCGGGACATGAAGTGTCCCATTTTGCTTTCTTGCAGCCGCAGCGCTTGCGCACCGCCAAGATCAAACGACTTGCGTTTTTCAGGGTTAGACAATATTTGGTAAGCCTGAGAGATGCTCTCAAACTTCCGCTGTGCATTTAGGCGCTCCTGCTCACATGGCGGGCCACCGTTAGAGCCTCGAACAACATCGGGGTGAAAGACTTTAGCGAGGTTTTTGTACTGCGCCTTCACCTCCGCCTGTGTCGCCGACCGCTTTACCCGCAGCACCTCATAAGGATTTTCCACCATCCATACCTTTTCACCAGACGACTGTTGTTGTTTGCCTGCCATCATCTTGGAATGAATCCAGTCAAAGGAGAAGCCCATTGAGGCGAGCCGCTGCTTCCACTTTTCCTCCGAAACCATTTTTTTGCGGCGAAACTCCAGACGACCAACACCACGGATGGCGCGCTGCTCCAGCTTCAGATCATGCCGCAGCCACGCCGAGTCTACAGCAGTGCAGTACTGCCACCGCCCGGAACATGCCTCAAAGAAAAGCGTCCCTGTTATAGCATTCCACACGCCGTACACACTATTGTAGAGTCCAGGGGGAATGTGGATGAGAGGCGAGAGCACCAGACCATAGGCCAAAAACTGCGAGGCACGAAGAAGACCTACGGCTGTTCCCCGAAGAAGACCAAGGCTGAATTTATGGTCCCTCACTCCACGCATCGTGCAGAACATGATGCACCCAACGGCATTCTGTACTGCAATGAACACATTCCATACCACTGCATATAGGGCAAGCCAAATGTGGCGTTTGGGCGTCATATTCATTCTACTATAGAAATTCAGCGCATGAAGCCGCTTCATGCGACGCAGGTGGTCCAAGTCCGCTGTAAGCGTTGTGAGTTCATCATAGCGCGCCGACGTTTCTCCCCATGTGCCGCGGCGAAGGCGCAGTGCAAGACGGCGTAGAGGAACAAGTGCCTGTACAAGCGGTGATGAAGATCCCACAGGCTTTCTCCAGAGTGTGGGGTCGCGATGACCAGCACTATTTGCCCTGAGGTACTGTAGCACTTTGGAAATATTTGCAGGACGTCCTGTCAGCGTTGCGGCACGCGTATCTACAAAAAGTTGCGGCTTCTCAAAGATCACGTACGACAAGCGCTGAAGCTCGGCATCCAGTGCATCAGCCTTTGCGGCAAGACGGTAGATGACAGGAAGCATATCAGCATCTTCGCGCTCTGCGTCCATGACACGAAACTCTTCCTCCTCCATCTCACGCTCTCTTGCTTCTTCTCTCTCCCTCTCCGCGGTAAAAGTGTTGCCACTGATCCCTGACCGCAGCAGCACAACGTGCGATGTCAGCGCATGCGACACAACACGTGCATTGGGGACGAGCAGAGAAAGACACCGCATACCTTTTCTCACAGCTGCTGATCCCTTGTACTACTCTCTCTCTCTCTCTTTCTCCACTCACACACGCAGAGGTAGATGAGATTCCGAAGAAGAGCTTTTTGAGTGAGGAACGAATGGACGGACAAGCGCAACGTCGTTACGGCAAACCACTTCTTGGTATTATTTTGTAGGCGTCGACAGTACCGCAGCTTCAAGAGAGAGAGAGGGAGAGCCACCCCTGATTGTTGCTGAAGCTGGAGAACGAGGAGTAGGTGGTGGTGGTGGTACACAACGAGAGAGTGGAGTGAAGAATGATGGAGGACAGGCGTGCTGCTCATGTCAGCTGCAGATGAGGGGATTCATACAAAGAATAGATACACCCACGCCGTTGCGTGGGCAGCAACTTCAAAGAGGAGGCGCACCCCCCACCCCAGCCTTCGTTTCATTCCTCTTCTACCACCGGCTCCGAGGTCATGTGAATTCATACACTCTTCAGCAAATGCAAACGCGAGGAGGCAACGACACGACGGGGCGAATCCCAACGTTTCCTTTTGCTCCTATGCGTGGCATTGCACCCGATTTTAATGTCATCATCACTGGCAGAGGATCAAAACAAACAACAACAAAAAAAGAAAAGCTAAGCACCTCCCTCCTCCTCCTGTTTTCCTTCTCACCCCCCCCCCCCTTCCCTCGCCATTTCATTCCTGCTCATCTTCTCGTCCGCTGCTTCTTCCCCATTCGCTTCACTAATGCCAATTCCTGAATTCTCACACACCACGTAGCTAAGAAAGGCATGAAAAACAAAACAAAACTCACACATGCATGTACGTCAAGACGCAAAGTCAAGAAAAAAAAAGAATTTTTTTTTCTTTACTGTTTGACTAGATTTCACTACTCTTACGTTTAACATCTTTTTTTCTTTTTTGTTCTTACATCTGTTTTCCGTGGTTTCTGTTCACTACTCTTCTCTTCGTTTCTCCCCCACCTCCCCACATATTCCTTCCATCTGTCATCCCAGGTACTGTTGTCCGATTGTAGCGTTGAGCCACGTTTAGCACGGGCATTTGGACTCTTCCGCAGGCCTTGCCCGGTTGCTTTGGAAGATATTTGCGCACTTGTTGCCGCTGTTTACTCCGGCGCATCCTCCCACATCCCCCGCTTCCCCGTCGCATGGGACACCTGTCGCTCTTAGCACAAACTCCACAAGTTCCAGGAAGGCGGCATCTACATTTTTGTCCTCCTTGGCGCTGGTGAGAAACCATGTCTTAAAGCCATGCTCCTTACAGAAGGCATCCATTTCTTCCCTTGTCTTGTAAATTCTGCCCTCTGCTGTCGAAGTGGTATGGGCATCACCACCTCCAGCGGAAGCCACAAGCGCGCTGTTAGGCAGAAGGTCCACTTTGTTGATAAGAAGAATACAGGGAATCGGTTTCCCGGAGGTACCAATAAAAACTTTGCTGTCTACATCTTGTTTCCACTTCACTGCCAGATCGAGCGTCTCAGGGCGGGTAATGTCAGCGACAACGACGGCACCTGCTGCCGCCTGATAATATACACGTGTCATCTGCCCGTACCGCTCTTGCCCTGCAATATCCCATAGCTGCAGCGTTACATTTCTGTTTGTCTCCTTGTGCAGAATGTCCTTCAAGGCAAAGTCTACTCCGATAGTTGCCTTGTTGGTTGCTAAGAATATGTTGTGCACGTAGCGACGAATCAGGCACGTCTTCCCCGTACCACCCTCGCCAACAACGAGAATCTTGAAGAGAAGCTCACTGCTTTTAGAGTAAGACATCTCTCTATTTCCCCTTCTCCCCGAAAACCACCACCAAACACGCAGCCCCCCTCTCTCCGCTTCCCTCCCTTTCTTTCTCTATCTCACTCTATTTCCAGATGACTGTCTTATCTTGCGCGCGTGTCTTATCCTTCAGCCGCTCTTCTTCGTTCGCAGCTTTCCTCCCCCGGCAGAAAAAGAAGGGAGAGTTGAATACAACGCGAGGCAAAGAAATACTTCAGGCGGTAGCACCAGGAACGAGGAGAAAACCGCACGGCTGTCCCTCCTCTCTTCCTCCTTGTTTTTTTTCTTTTTTCTCGTTTGATTTCGCCTACACCCTTTCAATCGTCGGGGGACGCACACACACGCGGGGAAAAGAAAAGAAAAGAAAAAAAAGAAAAAAGAAAAGGGGGAAATACCGGCCCCTGAGCAGCACACCAAATGAAGCAGAGAGACGCCACAGTCCCCCAGAGGAGCTCATCAATGGCGGTAATTAAAAACAACAACAACAACAACAAAAAAAGCAACCAACAAAAAAAAAATAAAAAAAGAAAACAATAAACATACACGAAACAACAACAACAACAACTAAGAAGCAGAAAAAAAAAAGGGAAAAAATTGTTTTTCTTTTTTATTTTTAAAAGTATTGCGAAGGGAAAAAAGAAAAGAAACGAAACACAAAAAAAAAAAAACGAGGGTGATGCATCCAGCAGCAACTGCCTGGCAGGAAGGCGTGAAGCCCATTTTTTTGGAGGAGCGAGCTCAATCGAAAGAAGAGAAATAAATTGAGCAGCAACAACAACTCAAAGCAAACCAATAGGAAACTAAATCACACAGTAACAAAGACAATCAACGCGTGCTCACACACAAGAGCCAAACTAAAGAAGGAGAAAAGCAAAACAAAACAACAACAAAAAAGGGATTACGCAGTTGGACTTGCGGGAAGAAATGCCCAGCCACAACTTCCACCAGTTGGAATACCCCCACCGCGGGCAACTAACGAAATGAAGCTCCCCCCAGAAAAAAAAAAAACAAAAACAAAAACAAATCTCCCGCCTACA
The DNA here is from genome assembly GCA_030849675.1 of Trypanosoma platydactyli. Classification (NCBI taxonomy): domain Eukaryota; phylum Euglenozoa; class Kinetoplastea; order Trypanosomatida; family Trypanosomatidae; genus Trypanosoma; species Trypanosoma platydactyli. The sequence continues at coordinate 10,769 of JASANU010000814.1, read as the reverse complement.
CAGACATTGATGCATGTATATAAGGAGATATACATATATATACACACACACACATATATATATATATATATATATATATATATAGAAGAAAAAGAAGAAAAAAAAACTACAAACAACCGACGAGAGAAATCGGATGTTGCACCTGCGCTTGTCCACTCTCACTTTTCATTGCGGTGTGTCCGACTGGACCTTTTAGCTTCACATCTAAATTAGCGCCTCCCATTGGAGGAAATCGCAAGGTGGACTCGAGACACGATGATCCAAGCGGATGTGAAAAACAAACAAAACGAAACGAAAAGAGCCTTCACATGCTCTCATCGTTAAATGACGAAAGCGACGACGACGACGGGAGAAGAAGAAAAAGAAAAAAAAAATATACACAACAGGATAAAACAAACTTCCCCCACCACCACCAAAAGAAAAAAAAAGATCCTACTATTCATCTCCAGCATCCCCACCAAAAGAGAAAAAAAAAAGCCACAACACCTCATAAATACGAGGCTCCACTACACACATCCGCTGCGTTTACTCCTTTGCGCAGCGCAGGGACACCACCCTAACTCCCAAACCCCTGTGCCCTTCAAAGCAGCTTCCCCCCCTTTTTTTTGATGTTTCCCGGGGTTTCTTCTCGGATAACAACAACAACGAAAAAAAAAAAAGGAACTCGAAGAAAAAACAACAACACAATAAACAATCAACGCCGCCGCCACCACCATCACTTATTTTCTAACATTGCACACACAACACTGTTTCTTGGGTCGCAGAAGATACCGAAAACATAAAATAAAAAAAAAAAAAAAGAAGCCATTTGAGCCTTTAAACAAACGGTATTCTACTCATCCTTTTTTCCCCATTCCCCCTTTTATTACTTTCCCCTGGAGAGTCGCACCACACACCCATATTTTGCGTGCATGTTTGTCTTACCACTTCTCGCGCTGAACTATTTCTCGCCGGATGACATCACCAACGACGAGAACAAGGGCTTGGTGCAACACGGCCGCTTGAACCTCGGCAGAAGTTTGTCCTTGATGACCGTCCATTGGACATTGGAGATAAAATGTTCCGTTGGATTGCTGATTATCATTATAATTATTATAACTATTGTTGCTTTTTTTTGCGGTTCCCATGGGGGTAACACAAGCGTCAACACCCGCGTTGTTCATCCTGTTGGAAGACATACGTTCCACAATAGCGCAGATGGGAGCAGCACCGCCGTAGAGACCTATGGCCTCCAAGAGATTACGGACAGTCTCCCACTTCCTGCCAAAGGACAAATGGTCGTGTGTCAAAGAGATGGTAGGTTCCGCCATTACAGAAGGAATAATTCTGGAATCCTGGGAAGCATCAAATGACGGAGCACATGGCGACGCGGCCGTCCATGGGTAATGTGTCTCATGTGGAACAAAGGAACCAGCTCCGCCAACATACTCGGAGTTAGAGTCAGAGTCTCCGTCCACCAAAATAACATACGCGTCGGTTCCTATCGTATGCTGCTGCAACAGCGCTTTATCAAAACCATGTCGTTGAGTCAGACCCACCAGCTGCGTGGAAACAACCATATTTGCAGGGGAATTATGGACTCCGTTGATACTTCCCGTTTCAGAACTGAATTCCGAGATAGGGATATGAAGCGTAATCTTTTTTCGATTCTGCATCGGTACATTCGTGGAGGTTCTGCACTTTCTGCGGTTCTTCTTCTTGACTGATGCCACGTTCGACCCAAGTGATCCTCCAGTAACACTCTTTTCCATCCCTGATAAATCTGATATTGAGCTGAGTGACGGGCCCAGGGAAGGTGTGATATCCTTGCTGCTTGTGTTGCTATTTGTAGGACTCAGTACTGCCTGGCAGCTCAGGTGCTCAAGGGTGTCAAAGACATCTACGAGACTCATGTGCTCAGCGCTCTTCACGAAACCGCTTCCATGCAGAGATATCACGTACACCCTGCGCTCCCGGCCACGAAACGGCGAAAAATGCGTATTGCTGCTAGGGGTGACGTCGCTGTTGTTCATCCACTTCCCGGAGCACTTTTCGAGTCTCATCTGATGGAAAGGCTCTGGGCCACACGTGTTCTTATGTAGTGTAACGGAGTTTACTTCAGGAAATGTTCCAACATTCATGTAGCAGTGCTTACAGACGCGCAGTGTGGTCTTGAATGTAGACCAAATGGTATTACGAGTCTCAGAGGACACAAATTGCTGCTGGTGTGCCACGGGAGCTACTTTTTCTTTGATTTGCAGTACCTGCTGCAAGGCATTGGTGACCCTTTTCTTCTTCTGGGCATCCTGCCATCGTAGTAGTAGTTTCTCAGATAGAAACCAGTTGGAGCAGCTTCGACAAAATATTCCACCACAGAGCCTGCAGTGATGCCGACGTCGAAAAAAATCAAAAGCAGTGGCACACTGGTCGCATTGCACAGAGTCCTTGTCGGGCTTCCACACTGCCAACCGCATAGGGAACGTAAACCGGTGTAGTGTAATAACGCGATGGAGTAAACAACGGCAAGGCCAACACAAAGTTAGTGCTACCGTGCGGACACAATAAGAATGAAAGGCTGCTTGCAACTTTGCGAATGCGTGGCGCTACACCCACTCCTCTTCCCCCCCACCCTCCGTTCTTCGCTCCCCTTCCGTGCGCCTCTTTCGTGTTGGTTGCCACAATTACAACGAAAGAAAAATACCGCTCGCTCACTGCAGGCGCCCCTGCCGGAAGAAGAGGCGAAAAAAAAAAAGATGCGCAGGAGTTCCTCCCGTGCCCAAATCGCTGCTCTACGCCCTCACCGGCACGCAGCGTGATGCGTACGTGTAACGGGCGGTGCTTGATGCAGTCGCCAAAACGTTGGCAGGCACCACCGTTACTCTTTGCGTTTGTCCCCCTCTTTACCCCTCCACAAACAAAAAAAAAAGCACAACAACAACAACAATAACAAAAAAAAAACTTACCGCAACAAACAACAACAAAAAAGGTCCTCTAGAAGAAGAAAAAAAAAAAAAGTGTGTGTGTGTGTGTGTGTGTGTGTGTTTGCTTGTTTGTTTTGTCGGTAGTACTAACTTTATTGTTTTGCCTTTACCCCTTGCTTTAAAAAAATGAAATAAAGAAATGTTGGTGTGCTACTAATAACGCTAATGTTGGGTGGTTCCCCCCCTCTTCCCTACTTTCTACACCGCTCCTGCTCTTGTTGTTTGTGGCAGTCCACTACCACCCCTTTTGAGTATTGAATTCAATCGGATGCCACTTCCGCTGTTCTTCCTCCTGAGGTTTCCGCGCCCTTCCACGGGACCTCTGCAAAGACGGCCAAAGAGATGGAGATAAAAAAAAAAAAGAAGAAAAAGACGGAAAGAGAAGGCGATGACACGCATGTCCATTTAACGGCACGAGGGGCACCCCGCACGTGTTTCACTCATCCCAACAACAGCAGATAAAGTATCAAACTTATCGAATCGGCTGGTCAGACCCCTGCCGAATCCTCGAAGATAATAAAGAGAGATACCAGGGATTCATATAAGTTTCATATGTTGAGTCAAAGTATACCTCCTCATCAAAACAAGAAGAACAACAACAACAAAAACACATTACGGTTCACTGCTATTTTCTCCTACAAACATCATGAGAAGTGCATTATATTCAACAACTTACAAAGTGGCGACTTTGAGGGGTCTTCCCACCCCGCGAGGAGGAAATTAGAGGGTGGGTGAAATGAAAAAAAAAAAAAGAAATAAATAAACTACGAAAGACCCCTAAAAGGACTGCACGTTCCTTTTTGCTAAAGATATGAAAAGGTACGGGTGTAACATGGTTTGAGAAAAAAGAAAGGGAACGATATATAAAGTAAGTCGTCTTTGATCGGTTGACATTCTTCTTAAAAAAGCACCTGGACTCCCCGTATGCCCAATTCGGAGTGATTTCCTGAAGCCTCTCCCCGTCCTTCTTGCCGTTACAAGGCAGATTAGTTTTAGAGGGGGTTTTTGAGGGAGAGGCGACGGGGGCTGTGGTTTTTGTTGGCTCGCAGCCTGCGAAGCGACTGTTAGTTCCTGAATTTGCAGCGCTTTATTGGGGTACAATTCAACGCGTTGTTTCCTCTAGTAGTGCCTCTTGTTGACGCCGCTGCTCCTGCAGCCTTGCGGTATGCCCTTGCGTTTTGAAAAACTGTTCCTATGATTGTTCCACTTACCGTTGCACACTCGTACTGGTACAGGTGTACCAATTTTTACAAAACTCGACTGCAGTCTACTTGTGGCTTAAATGACGATGTGTTTCCTTAACCGCGGATCGGAAAGCCTTCGTCCCACGGCATTGCAAACGACAACACGCAGTCTCGAAAATCCTCAAAAAAGGAGTATTGCATTGCCCCGCTTTGAAATGTAAAAGGAAAAAAAAAACCCTTTTCGAGGGCAAGAAGGCCTTGCATATTATACAAAAGCCGTGGATTCGAAGCGGGGGCAAAACTGAAGGTGACATTGCGCAGGACCATTGCGTGTGCGATAAATACTCGAAGGGTTCTCGTGTTTGTCTCCCATTCCACGTCGGATAGGGTAGATGGAGTCGTAGTCAACACTTCTCAGCGAGCTTGCGACGGGAATGGTATCGACCGCCGGTCCATCAGGTACTTTTTTTAATTCTTTTTCTTCTCCCCCATTCATTACGTTGAAGCTCACATGAGGTGCACAAGTTATATCGGAAGTGGTAATGTCATTTTGTGCAGTTTGAAAAAAAGAAAATTAATTAATTAAATGAAACTGCAGCAAACACAACGGGAACATCCGTTGCAGAGAGAATTAGAAGAATGTTGGATGAAAGGCGGTAGTCGAGGAAAGACTGACACACACATACACAAAGGAAGGAGCTGGCATGCATACACAGACGCACACACGCATGCACTGATATGAGAGTGCGTGGAACGAGCGACTAGGGAGGGGCAATTGGCAGAGCAGCAATGGCAAATGGAAGCAAGCGGGAACCGCATCCTTTTTTTTTTTTTTGGTCTTCCCCCCCTTCCCGTATCGCCTTTCTTGGCAGAACTTTGCGTTGCGGTTGTTGTTACGGCTTCCATTCCATCCAACATCACGCTATGCCCAGCTATTTGCTGCAACATTTACCATCATTGCGCTGATACGACTGGCTACGCGTCCGCGGAACTATAGTACCATCGTCCCCCCACTCGCCACAGAGCCGCTTCGGAAAACGATCCACAGCAGCGGCGATGACAGCGCACACAACCGCCCCCACGTTGACACCTTTGCGTCCGACAGTATACGACCAACCTGCAAAGCCGTGCTGCACACACAGTTCATCCAGAGCCGTGCGGGATGCCCAGGAGGGTGGGTTAGGAAGTGTTGCAAGGAGATCGTACTTGTTAACAACAAGCCAACATGGTGGGTTTGCTTCCTTTTCTTCTTTCTCATGAGATAGCTGCTTCTCATCACTGATAATAGAAGCACTGCGGCGGGGTGGCTTTGTGTTAGAAATAAAAATCTTCTTCTCTACATCGCTCTTCCATGACAAGGCGCTTGTGAGAGAGTCCATGCTGCTGCTAACCTCGCAAAAGATGAGCACCGCAACGGCACCCGTGTAAAAAATGCGTGTCATCCTCTTTGTGTACTCCTGACCCTGAATATCCCAAACTTTTACAATGGCAGGCAAATGCACGAGAGGCCACGCTTCTCCTTCTTCAGGAGCATCAGGCGTGCTGCTATCACATCCTGTAGATACAGAATGATAAAAAGACGGAAGACGCGGTGCTGTGATGGCGTATTCATCCCCAAAAGGGTTTGGCAATGATGCGTAGCTACTGTTGGTAGACCCACTGCCCGTTCGCAGGGCGTTGGACAGACGGATGGCCAGAGAGTGGCGGCGGGCAGAAGAAGGCTTGACCCACTTGGTATCGTGGTTGTGGTTCTCACTGCTACTGGCACCCCCACTCCCATTTCCACCGCAATAATCGGCACGCGTAAGCGCATAATTCTTGTGCGGCTCAGAAGACCCTCCCGTTTCAGTTGTGCTCCATCGACCACGCTGCTCAAAGTAGAGAGGCGGGGGAACTGCGATGAGCATCTCGCGCCGGTGAAATTCCATCTGTATTGTTGTTGGCACATGCAGTGGAGATTCCCCCGACTCCCAACACCGCAAAAATGTCGTCTTTCCCGTGTTGGCAGCCCCAACGCAGACCAGTTTTATGTCAAGCTCCCTCGTTGCGGTGGGGTCCCACTCCCCGAATGTCGAGGACCTGGCGGGAGACGGTGACGACTTTAATTGAGACGGCATTTCGTTTTCCCGTTCGTTTATTGTGCACCTCTTGCGTTTTTAAAAAAAAATTTTTTTCCTTCTTTCTCTTCCTGCAGCCTTTTGGTGCCGTCTTCCAGCGCCACTGCGCCTCCCTCGTAGAAACAGAGCGCGGATGATGAAGAGCAGCAACAGGAGAAAAAAAAAAAAATAAAAATTCCTCAGATGCACATCGCTGCTTCCTGGCGGGGATAAAAATCAAAACAAATTGTCCCGCTGCCACACAAACACACAAAAAAAAAAAAGAGAAGAAAAATAAAATTCACGTCTCATCGAGTTATCGCTTCTTGGGAACTGAGCTGAAATCGAGGCGAAACAAAAAAGGGAACCTGCGCGACATGTCGTCGTCGTCGTCCTCATTTCTTCAATTGTTTCCTCCTCTGCACCCCCCCCCACCAAAAAAAAAAAAAAAGAAATCTCCAGCCTTTTCTCGTTGCTTCTGTCTCTCTTTCTCTCTTTCTTTGTGTGTGTGTGTGTTCCTCCAATTTTTTTTTTTCTGTGTTTCGTGTGGGATGCATACAAAGCATGTATGATCTTTGCGTTTAATCGAGTGCATACAAACTTACCAACAGATACGCGTTACACGTTCTCCTTTTTTTTTTTTTCTCCCCCATTTATTTTCTCCTCACCCCTCTCTGTTATCGCTTGGCTGACATTCGTTGAAGACGTTCTTCCAGCGGTAATTTCTCCATTCGCTGCCGCTTGCGGGACGCGTGCATCATCTTGTCAGTGCTCGTGAAGGAGGTGCGAGCGTCTTTCTTTACCTCATAAAACGTCACCTGCCGTTCCTGCCCCTGCATGTGACTATGGCTCTTCCGCTCCGCCATCCCATTCTCCTGCTGCACCCGCTGACTCCGCCGTTGCCGCTGCTTTAACTTGCCACTGCTCTGCACACCTTTAAGATGCTTTCTCGCATCGTTTTCATCATTATCGGTGCTATCATCCTCGCCATCTTCCCTGCCCTTGCCGTTCTGCTTATTATTACCGTCACCATCATCGCCGCTACCCTCTGTGTCAGGGACGATAGAGAACAGCTCCGATTCATATCGCTGCCGACGTTTACTAGCTTGCGCACGGCGCTCATTAATGACCTGCAGCAGCTTCACGTACTCCGGGTTTGTGGGGTCAAGGGAGAAGGAAGACGCGCTGCTTCCAGTAAAGGCCTTTTGGAATCGGGGATCCGCCTTCGCAGCAGCCAACACCTGCCCCTTCACACTCGTAGCATCGCCAACAATTGCACCATCTTCCACATCATCATTTGTATCAGTGTCACCACTATCAGGAACGCGCTTAAACTTACTAATACGGTTCTCCCAGCGTTGCTGAGTTCTGCGTTTCGAGTTCTCCTGCACGTAGCGGTTAAATGCACCAGGGTCAAGAACAGTCTTCAGCTCACGATACAAACCATTCTCAATAAAGGCGCCGTGCATGACGGGCCGTACTTTTCCGCCTGCGACGTCCTCAGCGGTCATGCCAAGTGCTTCCATTTCCTCCTTCGATACAAATGTGTAGTCGTCGTACACAGTTGTAGTCTCCTTCTCCTCAAGCTCCTCCGTGAGCACCTCCAGAAATGAGGCCCACCGCGGCGCAACGCCTAGTTGTGGGATGAAGTGCACCTGCACACGTGGAGTATCACAGCAGATGCACACAACGCCACTGTCACTACAATCATACGGCTCTACCATGTTATGCTGGCTTCGCAGCACACAGAAGTCTGTGATTTCTGCAGGCGCCTCAATACTGGTGAAGTTGCTGCCATCCTTCTTGCTCCAGATTTTCAGCATACGGGAATCGGCCGAAAGCACATGTGTCGCCTCACCTGTCGAGGTGCTTCGGCCATGAAAGAAGTACGTCTTGACAATAGGCAAAGAATTCATGTGATCTTTCACGATCAACGGCTTCTGCAGTCGTATGTCATACAAAAGAAGCTGCCCACATTCGGTGCCACAGCAGAAGAGTAACCCATTTTCTTCATCTGTTGAAATGTGCCGCAACTCGCATGCTTCATCGATACCAGATGCGGCTACGGACCCAGTTACTGTTAGCCTCGCTGCGCAGGAGCCGGCTCGGCTGTCCCACGCCTCTACAACGCCATCAGCACCGGCGCACAGAACGAGACCGTGGTTCTTGAAGACCTCCACATGGTTAACACCATCTACAGAGTGTGTCTTGTAGCTTTCCATAAAGGCTCCGGTCTCGAGGTTGAGCCGAAATATTTCGTGTGATGCACCACTCGAAAGAAGCTCTGCTGTGTGTGGGTGGAAAGAGAGACAGCGCATTGTGTGTGGCACACGCACACGGTCCACAATGGAGGCGGAGTGGTGCACAGTGATTTCCCGCCCCTCCCCACGCAGCGCAAATTTTCGGAAATCTGGCGAGAGCGACACACCACCCAAAATCGGCATATCCGCATTGAAACTGTACTTCATGCTCAGTTGATTCACGTCAAAGCACTTCAGCCGCGGAGGGTAGTCGCCAGCTGCAAAGAGGTGGGTTCCATTGGCGGTGCGGAATATAGTGCGGGCAAAGTGTGGGAACTCAAGATCGTGAATGAGTTCAATCCGATGCTCACCGCCAGCAAGCCGTTTGTTTTTCCTCCGCTCACTGATCCACTCTGGGAGCGACTTGCCTGCAGTGAGGTTGTATGATTTTACCTTGTTGTGAAGTGACACTTGCATGAGTTCCCTCTATCGTCACTTCCCTACATATATATCCAGCAGCATGAGTGATAGCGGAAAAAAAAATAAGCAGAAACATAATGCATGAATATTTACAGAAAATATGAGCACACGTCCGTTGAGAGAAGAATAAAAAGCAAAGGTGACAGCAATGCACCCGAAGATACTTTCTTCCTTCGCACCAGTTCTTCAGCAGTTCAATCCTGCCTGTTCACACTGTATACACGTATTATATATATATATATATATATATATATAATACTTCTCTGTGTGTGTGTGTGTTTTCCTATCAGCAACAAAATTTTTTTTGGTCATTTATTATGTTCGTTTTGCCACTTTCGTTCTTTCTCTCTCCGTTCGTATCTCCTCCCCTCTCTTCTTCATTTTCTTTGTAATCATCTTACCACCCCACCCCTTTGTTTCCTATTGCCTTCTCCGGACGCAGTTCCAGTTCATGCTTGGTTGGTCTTATGCGCTTCGAGAGAACTCTGAGTGACCGTGCGAGAGTCTTGGCACTAGTCCACGTCATCCGGCTGCGGTGGAGCACAGCCACCGTCGTGGTCCGGTTGCGCAGCACCACCAGATGCCTCATGTGGTCGCTCCATCGTGCGCTTCATGTAGAACTCGGAGAGGATCGGGTGCGCAACCTGCTCCATTTCTTTGGTCTTGGCGTCGTACTCCTCTTTCGTGGCTTCAGGGGTCTGCTCGAGCCATGTCATTACGGCATTCGCAACACTGCGGATCTTGTTCTGAGACTCGATACCAATGCCCTTCTGCACATCCAAATCCTCGAGGGTGGAGCGCAACGAGAAGACGTAGTTCTCAGCCGCATTGCGAGCCTCAATTCGCTCCGCATTGAGGCGATCCTCTTCGGCGAACCGCTCCGCCTCCTCCATCATGCGCTCAATATCCGACTTGCTCAAGCGGCCCTTGTTGTTTGTAATGGTGATTGCCTGCGTCTTTCCACCACACTCTTCAACAGCACTCACGACTAAAATGCCGTCTGAGTTCACGTCAAACGTCACTGTGATGCGGGGCTTGCCACGCGGCGCCGGCGGGATGTCAGTTAGCGTGAACGTGCCAAGGCACTGGCATTGCGACACAAGCGGCCGTTCGCCCTCATAGACCTTGATTTCCACGCTGCGCTGGTTGTCCGCGTTGGTGGAGAAGATCTGAGACTGTTGCGTCGGCACCGTCGAGTTGCGCTTGATGAGAACCGACATGACACCACCAGCTGTTTCAACACCGAGCGACAGGGGTGTCACGTCGAGCAGTAACAGGCCCTCCGTTTGCTTGCTCGTTCCACCGGTCAGGATGAAGGCCTGCACGGCGGCGCCATACGCCACAGCCTCGTCGGGGTTGATGCTCTTGTTCAGCTCCTTGCCGCCGAAGAAGTTCTGTACGATCTGCTGAATGCGCGGGATACGAGTGGATCCACCAACGAGCACCACGTCGTGCACATCACGCGCCTGCATTTCCGAATCCTGCAACACTTTTTTGACCGGATCGAGACAACGCTCAAACTGGTCGCGACACATCTCTTCAAAACGTGCACGGGTGATCTTAGAGAAGAAGTCACAGCCTTCGAAGAGCGCGTCGATCTCAATGCTGGCATTCGCTGAGCTCGAAAGCGTGCGCTTCACCCTCTCGCAGGCTGTTCGGAGACGCCGCACAGCTCGTGCATTCCCACGCATGTCCTTCCCATAACGCGTCTTGAACTCCGTTGCAAAGTAGTCCACGAGGCGGTTGTCGAAGTCCTCACCGCCCAGATGCGTGTCGCCGTTCGTCGCCTTCACCTCGAAGATACCGCCG
>JASANU010000813.1:29793-64805 GCA_030849675.1 Trypanosoma platydactyli | reverse complement strand
AGTCCGAACGGCGCGGCGCTTACCGTTAAAAAAAAAAAATGTTGTCGGCACTTGGCCTCCCCTACTAGCCCAAGGTACTAAACTCTGGCACCACGATGAAGTGGCCACCATGGTCAATTTTTTGTTCTCTATTTTCTTTTTTTTTTTTTTACGACATAAAGGGAATACCAACAAAGGTCTCGGGTTGCCCCAGAAGTGCTGAGGCATATATATATATATGTATATATATATATTTGGAATCGGCGATGAGGAGTAACAGATCGCAAACTATGAGCGTGGACAATGACGGGGAGGTTTCCATGCGAGACCTAATGACTGAAGTAGTGGATGCCCCCGATGCTGCTACGAATGCGTTACCGCACGTCGTGAAGGGGGAGCTTTCTCAGGCTACACCTGATGTTGCTCCCGGTGAAAGCGTTACAGTCAAGCAAACAAGCATCTGTACCCCTTTGACAGTTAACCGACATGGTGGCAGTAGTGTGAACTTTGCCAACACAGAGGGCCAAAAGCCGCAAAAAAGCTTGTTCGAGGTGCTACTGAACGAATCGTTAACTGGACGTGAAGGACTAATGGGGAGCAGGAATATTTGTGAAGGTAGCCAGAGACACCCCACTATGTATGGGAATTTCATCGGAAAGCACACAGTTTTGACGGATGATGGTTTTCCCTACAGTGTTTGCAGTCCCCCTTCTTCGGATTACCATTTGTGTGCAAGTGACCTCTTTTTTCGAGCGAATAGGGAAGTGTCGGGTGTCGCAGGAGGTACAACTGCAGGTAAAGCGCGGCCTGAGGAGGTAGCGCAAACTGAGAGTGTGTTGCTAGAAGGGCATTCGCATAATACTTTGAAGCAGGGTGCATCCCAAACCTCAAATTCCCCCCAGGCTGAGGATATACTGCACGAGAAAATCATTATGGAACACTTCTCCGCGTTAAGTAGTGACTTGCGTCGTCTTGAGATTCTTCACAACTACGTTGAACAGTACCTTCTTCCCTTCGAGGGAAATCGCTCCTTCACGGGCGACACGTGGGATGAAGTGAAGTCAATAGGTCCTAGTCGTACCTGCTGTGGAATTCATTTTGACCGTTCACGGGTCTCTCTGCATATCATTCTGTTCTGGAAGCAATATCGCTTCTTCTTTTGTTCCTTCTTGTTTCGATTTCTCTGCATATTTTTTTTTTGGGTTATTATGTATTGCCTCGTGTCACGGCCCAGTTTTTCTCCTGGCGGTTTATACTTCGACACCTTCGCTACTGTTTTTTTTTCAGGAATTGTTGGGACTATAGTGTCCAAAATAATTCGCATTCCTTCTCTTGTCTGCGTAACGGCTGCTGGGATCCTGTATAATAATGTTCCCTCTACAGGCTTTTTAACTTCGGGAATCACCCCGACAATGTACGTCTTTGCCGGCATGTTCGGCCTTTCAGTCGGTGTTCTTCGGGCTGGCTTGTCGCTCAATGTCATTCTTTTCAAAAAAAAAATTCTAAGATACTTGCTGTTTGGCTTCTTGCCTATGATTGCTGAAACAACAGTGCACGCTGTTATGTGCAAGTTTCTCTTTGGATACCCCAACTTTATTTGGGCGTTTTTGCAGGGATTTATTGTCTCAGCAATCGCCCCCAGTGTGGTGGTTCCTATCCTGATAAACATGCAGCGCAAGGGGTATAATATACGCGACGGTCCGCCGATGATGTTACTCTCCTCTATTTCAATAGATACCTCCTTCTGTGTCTGGGCTATTCAGTTCCTTCTCGCAATCGAGTTCAATACAATGAACATGAACCTTGCAATCATTATCGGAATTGTGCAAATTATTGTAGGGCTCGTCGTTGGGGTCCTGCTGGGCTTTATGACTTTTTTTTTTGTGTTTTATGTGCTTTTCTTGGAGGCTGAAAAAATTACTTTGGCAGACGGTTCTATTTCACGCATGACTGTGCGTCATGCAATGCACGTGCGATATCTTTCCATCACATTTATAATGCTTTTATCATTTGCCTGCCTTTCGTTCGGCCGTTACATTTCGTGTCTTGGTGGCTCTGCTGTTTGTGCCATGACGATGGCGACGGTGTTCAATTTTCTCTGTGTACGCGGCGGCACTCCTGAACACATACGTGTGATGGCTGAAATGTCGCAGACGTTGACCACAGTGTGGGATTACATCGCAATGCCGTCGTTGTTTGGCTTCACAGGGGCAAATGTAAACGTTCACGAACTTTTTACTCCTGGGTATATTGGTTTAGGTTTGGGTGTTATTGCTGCTGGGTTGTTTACCCGATTTTTTTTCGCAATGTTAACCCCTTTGATTGTGCGAATGTCGTTTACGTGGCGTGAAGTTCTTTTTTGCGGCATTGGTTGGCTGGGCAAGGGCTCTGTACAGGGAGCACTTGGTTCTGTCGCATTGCTGTACGCGCAGCAGGAGTTGCAGCAAGCCACAACACCTGAGGAGATAGCGTCAGCAAATGAGCGGGTGGTGTACGGACAGACCGTGAAGAACACCGCCATTCTTTCCGTGCTCATAGCCTGCCCCTTATGCTCCATCCTCCTCTCCTGCTTTGCACACAAGCTGCTTAAGCATAACTCCGAAGCTCTGGAACCTGCAACCGACCCAAAGGAGAAATAAACGCAAGGGGGTACTTCTGATTCCGTTCCAGTGTGGTGCCCCACATTCCTCTATCCGCTTCTATATGAATCCAAATCTATGTAGTTTCATATACACATGTGCATATTTTTCTTTTTTTTCTTTTCTTTTTCCTTGCTCCGATCAATATGCACTACTTACTTCTTTCATCTCACTTGCTGTCACAAAACTATCCTCATTGTATAGAACTCCTCGATTTTTTGCTTCGATTCGTACCGTGTATGAAATTCAAAGTGTGTAATATCTCGTCAAGCCTAATTTGTCGCCAGCTGATTGCACACACTCAAAAGAAAAGCTCCTTTTAAAGGATTTGTGAGGGGTCGTTGCATGAAATGGACGCGTCTTTTTAAAAATTATGCTGGTTTTTGAAACGATGCAGGTGTCTTCTGAGAATTGGTAGTGGAGCAACAAAATAATACCCAAGGTGGGGGTGGGAATTGCTATTCGGGTGATGTACCACGCAAACGAAATCTGCAATAATAATAATAATAATAATAGTATATGTATATATATATATATATATACATATATATGATATCTCTTTTTTTTCTTTTTAGGCGCACAAATAAAGGATCTTTGAGCTACTCGAAATACTGCACCACCGTCACTGACACAACGTATTACCGATAACAATTTCACCACACTGCGTGACCCCCCGTTCTATTTTACCCCCTCCGTCCTTTTTTTTATTTTTTGTTTTTCTCCGTTCCTCACCACTAAATGTTTTTGCTTGCAGGAGCACAAGGAATGGGAAGGAGGGAGGTAGGCATGGAAATGCCGTTTAGCGCTGTCAAAGTCGGGGATGTGTTATCACAGTGCGCGGAGTCAAAGGTGTATGAGTGCAACTTCTACGAATACCGTGCCGTTTGCAAGCACCGTTTCAAAAAGGCATACCGCCATCCTGCATTAGATCAAAAGCTTCGCGAACAGCGGACGGTGCGAGAGGCTCGCGCGTTGGTGCGGTGTCGCAAACATGGGGTGGTGGCTCCAACTGTTTTTGCTCTTGACCGTGAGCGCTGTGCCATTATAATGGAGCGAATCGATGGTTTAACTGTTCGTGATGTTTTCAACAAGGAACAGGGGATTCAAGCGCACACGAAGGGTACTATATCCCCGTTGGTTGGGCGGATTTTAAAGGGAATGGGGGAGATAGTGGGCCTTCTCCACAACGCGGACATCATTCATGGTGACTTGACAACGTCGAACTTCATGTGCACAACGCAAAGCTTAAAGCAACTGCGCACGCCCTCTATAGAAGAGATGGCATCTAGTGACACATCATCTCGGGATGGTCTAGTCGTGCTAGATTTCGGATTGGTGAACGATAAGAACAGTGCGGAGGAACGCGCCGTCGATCTCTATGTTCTCGAACGTGCGATTGCATCTTCCCACCCGTTTCTGGAGCACGTGGCGTCACCACTTGTGTTGGACGGGTATCATCACACTGTCGACGCAAATAAAGGTGCTGCGACCGTGGCGCGGCTGGAGGTTGTACGTGCTCGAGGCCGAAAGCGCAGTATGATTGGGTAGCAGCGTTTATTTTTGTTTTTATTGTATTTATAGTTTATTGCCTCACTCCGTGTGCATGTTGTGTTATATTCTCCTTGCTGCTTTCTTGCTTCCTCACCCCCTTCCTTTTTTTTTTCCCCCTCTTCTTCCTTTCGCCTCCTGCCTTTTCCTCTCCAGGATCCTCATCTTCATTTCGATTGTTACTTTTTTTTTTCTCAGTGACACGCGAAGAGGAACACACCAACATTCACACACATATATATATATATATATATATATAGAGGTCATATAGATATTATAATGCGGGGGAACACACCCGGCGGGCGGGTATCCACCCCGGCGCCGCGGAAACCCCGGCCGCTGCTTCTTTTGCCGAGAAAGAGGAAGAAAACGTCGCCCGTTCCAAAGGGACATGAAGCAGTCACTTGTAGAGTGGCGTCGTCTCCAACGGCTGTGGTATTCGAACGCGAGCACCCACCTGAGACAATACATGCGGTATTGCCCGAAGATGAGCTTCGCACTCTTCGCAACACACGTACGCTATTTCTTTGCTGCCGCAACCTCGTATCATTCAGCCACATTCGGCACTTGGAGCAAATGACGCAGCTTTCCTCACTAAACGTTCACATGAACGCCATTTCACGTGTCGAGTGTCTAAGCCATCTGCAGTACCTTACAGACCTGGATATTAGTGCCAACGAGTTGCGTGCTGTTGATGACGACGCCTTCAAGGGACTTTGTAAGTTGAAGCGTCTCAATCTGTCGAGCAATTTTTTGACGGTTGTCAACGGTTTTCAGCACTTGCCGGCACTGGAGTGGCTTTCGCTTAGTTTCAACAATTTGGAGGACATGCGTGGACTAAGACTGTTGCCGTGTCCCCACCACTTGCGTCATCTCGATGTTTGTGGGAACAAAATAGCGACTCTGGCAGTGTTGGAGGAATCGTTGGAGAACTGTGGAGGTCTGGAGGACCTTCGTGTGGAGACTCCAAAGGAGTCGCTGGTGTTACCAAGAACGCCACCTCAACTGGAACTGCGGGAAAATCCATTATGCATTACAGAACCAAAATATGCAGAAAAACTTCTTGAACGATTTCAACGCTTACTTGTGTTGAATGGAGTCTCATGTGGCTACGATCCCTCAACGGACGCACGGCCAACGTATCTCTTGGCTACCGCAGGCCGTGAGGAGTTGCCTCCAGATCTGGACTCGCCTTCCATTGTTATTCCGCACAAAAAGTTACTGTTGCATCCTAGCGATGAAACTACGCCATCTGATGGCACTGGGGCAGTGTCCACTACATGCACCGAGGATCAGACTACCAGGGGCAGTAACAGCAGCGAAAACAATGGTGGTAGAGGAGACGGCAAAATATCCCTCAATCCACCACGGTACACAACGTGTGTCTCGCAAGGCGTGCTCACAAGTGTGTCAATTCCCACAGACAAGGAATTCCACATCTCTAGCGCCGACCAGGTTGCCCTTCAGGAAGAGCTGCGCACTAAAAATAGACATCTCGAGACGAATCTTAAACGGGCGCAGGAGCAACTCTCCCTTCGTGTGGCATTAGTGGAAGATATGCGTCGCAATCTCAAGGAGATGCGTGATGCACATCGAACTCTTTCAGAGGCTGCCACGTGCGAAAAAAAGCTTCTTCGTCATCAGGTGGTAGCGCTTAAAGATGAGCTCTCACGCCGCTCGGAAGAGGCCTCTATACTTCAACGGAAGAATCGTGTTGAGCTAGAAGAGCGTACCAGTGCGATGCGGGTCGATCTGCTCCGGCAAAAAAAAGAATATTCAAGTGCGATTAGACGACTGGAGGAGGAGCTTGTGAAAGCCCGTAGGGATGCAAGTGATCAAGTGTTGGAGTTGAATGAAAAACTTGACGATGCTGCCCAATGCAAGGAAAGGTTGGAACATCAGAATCACATGGCTCAGGTACAGACAAGGAGGTGGCGAGAAGAGTTGAATAACAGCCGAAGCACATTGTTGACGTATGAAGAGAAGCTGCAACTACTGGAGGGGCAGTGCCAGCTGCAGCTGGAGGAGTCTTCGGTACGTCATCAATTGGAGTTTGCGTGTTGGTGTGGTGTTGTGCTTTTGGCTGCAGCGCGAATTCAGGTGCTACAGCGGGAGTGCGAATCTCTGGTTGCTAGTCAACGCCACCATCAGCAAGCTTGGGAAGATTACACCGCCTCCCTACAACAACAGTATCGTGAGGCATTGTCACAGTCTCAGAATGTGCGAGTCAAGCAACCGGTTCGTATGGAGGATGTTGGCTGCGATCCCATCGGTGTGCATTCCCAGCATGAAGAGACAGAAGAAATGAGACAGCTGCAATCCGCTCTTTCACTCACCCGACAGTCAGAGCGACTGCTCACCCGTGAGAATGAACGTTTGCTCAATTGCTTAGCGGAAAAAGATCGAGAACTTTCTGAGGCTGCACAGCAGCTTCAAAAGACTGAGAGCGCTGTGAAAGTTGAAAAGGAGGGTCTTGGGCGTGAACGCGAGAATCTGATGCGAACTCTTCATAACCTGCGCGAGACAATTGAAAAAAAGGATGCGGCGCTTGAGGAGCTGGAGGCTGAGGCGAAGTTAAAGATTGATGAAAAGAGGGTTACCATTTCACGATTGGAGGCGCGCCTCGAGGACGCCGAGGATGCGGTGGAGAACTACCGCCACGAGGTTGGGAAACTTCAGCGTGTCAAGGAGGAGTTGGAGTCTGTGAAGTCTGAGTTTCAAAAGCTTCACCAGGAACGATCTGTGGTAGCTGCACCCCAGCAGCAGTTGACAGAGATGATGGACGCACTGGAGGACACCAAGCAGAAGCTTGCCTCATCAGTTGTGCATGAGCACCAATTGTCTTTGAAGCTAGCACGTGCTGCCGATGCCTTAAAACTGCTCCGTCAACAGCTTGCACGTGTCAATGAGGTGAACATTGGGCTTCGGAAAGAGCTTGGAGATCGTGATGCTTCTTTGCGTGCAGCAGAAGCAGAGCATCGCCGATTGCAAGAACAGTGGCGAGAGGTGCAGGAGGCTACACGCGTACGACAAAGAGCGACTCTGCAAGCGCTCTCTCAGATTATGGTAGAGGGCGACAGTATAAGTCTGCCTTGACATGCGCATCGTTTCTCTCGTGCGCACACAAAATCGAGTTTGAAACGAAGCGAAAGAAAAGAAAAAGATAAACAGTTTTCTAGTGTATATTTCGAACCTCCCTTCTTCCCCCATCATATTATCTGTGGTGTCATCATCATGTGGACGCTAATTATCATAGATACGGCGAAATTAGAACGAAACAAAAAATGTTCTGAGGGGAGATGGAGAGAGGATAATAAAGCATAAATTGCTTCTACCATTGTGAGTACTTCCTCATTTTACCCCTTTTTTTTTCAGAAGTATTCTTCTGCTTCACTCTCTTGCACTTCTTCTCTCCTGTGGTGTGCGGATTGGGGGCTTTTTCTATTCTGTGGGTTGGTGGCCTCAACAGGGATTAGGAGGAAAAGCAAAGGGCGCTTCTCTCTCTCTCTTTCTGCGTGCGTGTGTGTGTAGGGGGTGGGAGAAGAGGAAGGGAGGAAAGAGTTTTTAAATTTTAAGCCATGCGGCGGTGTAGCGGAGGCGGAAACAACACTAGTGGCATTGTCTCTTCTCTCTCTAGTAGCCTTATTGCTGCTCTCACGGGAACTGAGAATTTAACCTGCACTTCTCCAGCGTTGAGAGTAGCAATCCGTGGTCGGTTTTACCGCCCTCTTGTAAACCAGGGTATCAACCTCTGGCGGCGCCGCATGGGCCGTATTCACAAGGGGTGGAACACATGGGAGTATCAACACACACGCCCGGATCCACGACCCTACCCGGATCCTGCTGTGAACGATTACTACGGCCGCAGCCGTATTTGGAACCCTATTGCAGGAAAGATGGGCTACGTGCACAAAAAGGCCGAGGAATGGGGATGGCCGAATCAGCGCCCCCCACCGACAGGACTACGGCGTTCTCAAGAGTACTTTCCATTCTTTTTTGCGCGGTACTTTCCTGACGCAGAGGTGCGACTCATGATGGACAGTGTTCTTAACAACGAGACTAGGTTCCCGGTGTTTCACATTCCTTGTGACATGTCTAAGGCAGAGCTTGCAAACTACCTCAAAAACATTTATGGTGTGGACAACATTGTACGGATTCAGGTGCGCAACCTGCGTGGTCGACGCTACAAGAATGAAGTGGGTGAAATCAAGATGATGAGCGACTACAAGCTCGCTGTCGTTGAACTCGACACCCCTGTCTCTGTGGAGCTCAAGCAGCTTAAGGGAACCGAAGACACTCCGGACAACCGGCCACAGGCACGGATTAGCCGATAGTGGTGAAAGGAGTAATGATGGATCTGCAACCTTCTTCTGGAAGTTTGGGAGAGAGCTGTGCTGCCTGATATGAGTCTCTTATGGATGGAGAACGAGATAAGTTTGTGAAGCACTTGGAAGGAAAGAAGCAATATCACATTTCGCGTTTTAGATAGCGAGGGCTTTCATCGTTTTTCTTTTCACACACAAATATAAAATTGTCTCTCTTTTTTTCCTCTTAGTGTGTGTGTATATGTGTCTTGTTTCTTTTCTTTTTTAGAGCTTTCAAATTTTATCGATAGGCTTTCGCATGAATGGGAAGGCCCCTGTCTCTACTAGTTTGGATGCATGTGCAGCCTTGAACTATCGTTTTGACCTGTTACGGCTACGCGGAAAGGCTATAGACACACGTCTCTCCGAACTCCGAAGTCGATACGATGAATTGCTCTGTCATGAGGTGAATGTCCTTCAGGAGAAGGAACAGGGAGATATCGAAGGCGAGTTTGGTATACAAGCATTTGGTGCTGCACACCAACCAGTTTCGCTTTCGCCGTGCTCATTTGTGCGTGCAACGACACCCACGCGGCTTTTTTGCGTAGACGGCAGTGGCAGTTCACCACAGGGCTCTCCTTTTCAAGATCCCTCGTCGAAAGTACCCAACGGTACAGGACCCCCACTCGGGGCTTCTACTGAAAGTGGCTCGTGCTCATCCCCCATAATCGTGGTTGAGGTGA
This sequence comes from Trypanosoma platydactyli, assembly GCA_030849675.1. NCBI lineage: Eukaryota > Euglenozoa > Kinetoplastea > Trypanosomatida > Trypanosomatidae > Trypanosoma > Trypanosoma platydactyli. The sequence goes on along the minus strand of JASANU010000813.1, from coordinate 55,592 downwards.
CAGATTCTGAAGAGGCCACATCCAAAACCCCTACAGAGGCTCCCCTTTCCACCGTAGTACAAGAGTTGGATGCTCCGGGCACAGAGAAGGCCGTTTACCAATCTATACCCTTTACTGAGCCAACAATGTCGTCACGTGAGAATGAGGACCATGAACGGGAGGCCCATACCCCTTTTCTATTTGGCCAAGTATATCGAATTAGTTCATCAGCACCACTTACATCATCTGCTTCGGACATTTTTAGAACGACATCTGAAGGTCCTGGTACGTCTGCGGGGAAGCAAGAAGTGCTTCCTGTATCGAGTAGCAACTACTTTCAAGCAGCGGATACAGCCAAGATGGGGGCAACAATAACGCGAGAAAGAAATGAGCAGCAGACGAAACCAACCCAAACCTCATCGGTTGAGTTATTCTTGAAGGATAGATATCCTGTTGCTTTAGATGCAGTTAGTGGCGTGGCTTCCACTAGAACAGCTCCTTTTCTGCAAGACTCGTCGCCAGAACAAGGGACTGCAACGACGGCAGTTGTACCACCATCCTTTACAAGATGCTCGCCCGATGCTGCAGGCGGGCCGAGTCGTGTGGTTTCTTCTTCTGCACTTGACTTTGAGGAGATGGCGCGTGAGGCGTTGAGGAAAGGAGAGTGGAAGGAAGCTAAGGACGGAAAAAACCGAGTCTACTACTACAACACCAAGGAGAGAAGATCGTGCTGGAATCTAGCAAAGGAGTTTCGTCGGTTGGAAAAAACCTCCTCTGTGGGCAAACCACTACTTTGAGGCATGATCATTCTGCATCATCTTTTGTTGTTAAAAATTTGCGTTTCGTTCGTTCGTTTACTGACCCGGTATATATATATATATATATATTTGTGTGTGTGTGTGTGTGTGTGTGTGTGTGTGTGTCTGTGACTGAGAGAGCGGAAACGAGCGCCTTGCTGTTTCTACGCAAGACTGTAAAATGTACTGCACAAAAAAGTTTACTTTTTTTTTCTTTTCTTGTTTGCTCTCTTGGTTGCGCTTCCAAGAATTCTGCATTTACTCATTGACAAAACACCAGCTTCGTTGAAAATGTCCTACAAGCCACATCACCCGACTGTGCCCACAAACCCAAAGGTGTACTTTGATATCAGCATTGATGGAAAGACTTCCGGTCGCATCATCTTTGAGTTGTTTGCCGACGCAGTCCCAATAACATCTGAGAATTTCCGCGCGCTCTGCACACACGACAAAGGTTTTGGTTTCAAAGGAAGCTCTTTCCACCGCATCATCCCCAATTTCATGTGCCAGGGTGGTGATTTCACTGAACACAATGGTACGGGTGGAAAGTCGATCTACGGCAGCAAGTTCCAGGACGAGTCGTTTAATGGCAAGGCTGGCAAGCACTTCGGTCTCGGTACGCTTTCCATGGCGAACGCTGGTCCCAATACAAACGGCTCTCAGTTTTTCATATGCACTGCCCCCACCCCATGGCTTGACGGCAAACATGTTGTCTTTGGTCAGGTGCTGGAGGGTATTGATACGGTGAAGGCCATGGAGGCCATTGGTTCACCGAATGGAAAGCCGGCCAAGTCTGTGAAGATCGACGCGTGCGGCCAGATTTAATGTTCTGCTGCGACAAACCAAGGAGAATGAACCAGGAGGAGGAAACAGTGGCGATGTGTCATTGTGGCCGGCCCCACGTTAACCGATATGGTAAAGAGGTGTGAGTTCGGGAAGAAAAGGAAGGGGAAATATACGAGATGAAACAAGCCCAGGTAGATAGATAGAGCGGCAGAACGGGAAAAAAAAATGCTTGGAAGGGAGGTAGTGAACATGATATGGTAGATAAACGCGTCTTCTTTTAAAAGGAGAATAGGGGGGGGGGCAAACTACGTGCATGATGATGATAAAATGGAGAGAGAATGATGATGAGGGAAGGCAAATATTTAAAAAAAGGGGGGGAGTGGGAAATGGATGAAGACAAGACTCTCTTTTTTTTTGTTCTATTTTATTTTTCTCTCTCGCTTTTGTACCTTTTGTTGTGTTTCGTTTCGCTTCTTTTTTCTCGTTCTGTGTGTTGCTCCCGTGATTTCGAGCGCGGGGGAAGTGAAAAAAGGGCAAGACGATAATTAACAAATGTACAAACTGAAAAAAAAAAATAAAGCGAATGCTGGGAAGAGTAGGAGCGGCAAGGCTGGGTGTGTGACGTATCAGCCTCTGTGATTCTTCGACTTTGCCATGCAGTGGATGGGAAAGTGTGACTCTGCTTCTCTTCGCTTCTATTCTTCCTCTTCACACCCCCCTCCCTCTCTCTCTCTCTCTGTATATATATATATATCTTTTTTCGGATGCTTGGTCGACGGATGCAGTTGCCCTGTTTGACTGACAACCACCGGTTTGTAAACCGTTGTGAGCAAAGGGGGAAGCACGAAAGCAAGGCCATTGTTGTCTTTCTTTAGTGCTCCACCAGCATCCCTGCGTCTGCGTGGGTGTGCGGGGAACGAAGGAGCACATAGATAATAAACGAGAAGATTAGGAAGAAGGGCAAATAAAATCAAGTGAAACGAAACAAACAAACGGGCTGACAAACGGTAGAGGGCTAACTTCTCCGAGGGAGGCATACGAAAACGAAGAGGGAAAAAACAACTGAAAAAGAAAGAAATTGGGAATATATTTTCATTAGGTGGAATGCTAGATTATCACGGTTCGTTGATGGTGCGAGAAGGGCTAAAAGCACTACGCTTCTTTTGTAGTAGCAGCAAATCCAGGGCTATTCCATTTGGGTGGAATCAACGCTGTGGATCAACACTAGTGAATACACCGATGCACTCGAGTTCGGTGGGCCTCTCGTCTCAGAAGCGTCCCCTCTCTCCCCTGGCGCGTCCGTGCTTCTGTGGAGCTGAAAAATCGCCACAACACGGTGCGTCTCAAGGGATCATTGCTCCTATTGATACATCGCAGACGCGTGCTGTGGGGATACATTGCTGTGATAATGCAGAAGGACGAGAGAAAACAGAGTGTCAATTAGAAGAGCTCTTGACAGTGTGCATACTCGCTCCCTCAACTGAGAACTATGAGAGTCTTATCACCTCCACTGCTGCACTCTACAAAGCATCACCTTCACGCTTTTGGGCGCTTCACACTCGTGCACTGGCGAATTACGGTGTGCAGTGTCTTGTTGATCAAAAGGCGTCTCAGGCGGTAGGATTGCTCCACCAGGCGGTGGAGATGATCACGTTTTTTGAAAATGAAACAGCTGTTTTGCATTTGCGTGTGATTCTCGCGAATGCATTGGCGTGTGAGGGGTTGTGCTTTGCCGCGTTGTGTGAGTACGAAGCTGCATTGTCAGTAATGCGGGACTACCCAGTGGAAATATCCCTGAATCAGGTCATCTCGGGAAAGCAGCCGCGCATGCCCTTGAGCCGTACTTATATCGTGGAAGACTTTGACCGCTTTCTCGAAAATGACGAGATGATCTCGCGTGCCTTTACCCAGGGGAAAAAGGAGGTGCACTCGTGTTCTAATGCGCTGGAAAAAGCGCGCATCACCATGACGTTGGCTCGTCTCAAGCGCCGAATGGGGGAAAAAGATGCTAGTCTCTCACTCTACACGTCATCGTTGCGTATGCTCCTTGATTCTCCTGACCCTGATATGGAAATACGTGTGATGCATGAGATTGGTCTTCTTCTTTGCTTTGAGACTTTTGATATCGCACACGGTCTTCCCTATCTGCAATCAGCCGCTGAGATGTCGTTCGACAGGGCGAGGGAAGTGCTGTTGAAGATGAATCACCATCCCACCCTTAGCAGCAGCAGTCTTACTGCACCGCAAGAAACCATGACGCACGAAGAAATTCTTTGCATTCGTCGGGCTTCCCTTACGTTGCTCGATACTGCAGTGTGCTTCGCTGAGAACGAAGAGGTGGGAAAGGCACTTGCTTTATTCGAGGAAAGCATTGCGCTAATGGACGAAATTGGAATGCAGAAACACTCTGCATGGGCGCGCATGAAGTACGCTGACGCTCTCGCTTCTGCATCGCTTGTTGACAAGGCTATACGTTTGTATCTGGAGACGATGAACACCATTCGCTCTATTGAGAAAAGTGGTGAAAACCTTCAGCTGGCATGTATGGGGATGGTGGTGCCATTGACACAATCTGAAGTTGAGGGTCGTCTTGCATATTGCTTTCAAATACATGTCAGGGACTATAAACGTGCCTGTGTGCACTTTTGCCGGGCAGTTCGAAGGTGTGGTATGCACGTGGGTTGCCCATTTAAAATCGTAGAGACAGAGGAAGACGTGGTGTGTCAGATGGAGAACGAAAAGGAGGTCGATTCGGAGACGCTTTGCTGGATGTTAGAAAACTATGCTAGCTGTTGCGAGCGTGTCGGTAGCGTTGGGGATGCGAAGGAGGCTCTGGAACATCGCGTGAGTGTTGAGAGAGCACTTGGAGGCTCTTGTGCATCGGCGTGGCTCCGACTTGCACAATTACACGGCGCCACTAACTTGTCTAGGGCACTCGAGCTTTACATTCATCTTCTTGGGCTTCCAGAGGATGAAATCGAGCCCGATACACTGCTGGAGTCTGCATACTGTTTTGCTAGTATCTGCTATAGCACCAGAGAGGAGGAGATGGAGTTGGCACTTTCCAAGGCAGCAGGAGCGTATATCGATGGAGGCGAAACCAAAGCTGATGTCATCATGCCATCCAAGGCTGCAGATGCAAGGAAAACCAATGATGTCGTTATTGCATCCTTCAAGAGGTCAGCTGGTGTGATCATGGCGGGACACGCTGTTGATCATGTAAAGTCAAGGGCCAAAGGCGATGACGAACTCAAAGCGCTCATGACACTCAGTCGGGGCGGGTTCTTTTGCCAACGGTGGGGTGATGAGGCCGGTGCAGAAGAGCTGTACCGCCTTGCGGTTGAGTATACACAGCATGCTGATGTAAATACCGAGGACTATTCTCGCGAGCTTGCCATAATGCTCGCTAATTACGCTACAGTTATGGTTCACAAGGACGTGCAGTTAGCCCAGCAGCTCTATGATCGGGCGGTAAGTACGTGCCCGACGGAGGAGAGTGTTTCTACAGCCGCGGCTTCATTTTTTGTCTTGACAGCCAACTACACAAGTGGACGGGCATGTATTCAGCGCATGATCGATGCTGCAGTCGATCGCACCACCCTTCCTCGATTGTACGGAAAATTAGCCTGGCTTGGTGTTGTCTGCTGGGATGAACTTCCGTCAGGCGTGCGTCATGAATGTTTGCAGCACCTACTTCTCGCCTTGGGTCTTGAGCCCGATAATATCTTCTTGATTGTTACCGACACCCGATCTAACTCATTGGAAGGCTGCGTGAGCGAAGATTTTAAGAAGAAACTTCTTCGTGGAATTGGACTCTCACACGACCAGGATACAGTGAGCCTTGCCAGCTTTGTTGCGCAGACAAAACTGCCGCATGAGGGGAAGTTCATAAATGGATGCTACAAGGCAGCTTTAGCCCGTTTTCCCCACTGCACAACTATCCTCGTGAACTACGCCAAATTTTGTGCTGACTACGGTGCTGTGGTCCTAGCTCGAAAATACTACGCCAAGGCGTTTAACTTGTCCCACAAGGACCCTCGCAGTAGCGAGTGCTATGCAGACTATCTTGCCTTTCTGAATGCGGGAGAGCGGCAGCAGCAGGTGGTTGCTGGTGAGTGCCTTGTGAGGTTTCAGGTTGAGAGGAGCACTCGTGAAACGAATGCAGTTTCGCTGTCACAAGCCCATTTGTTGTACGGAAAGTATCTCTCAACGTATATGCCGTCTCCAAGTGTTCCTTTAGCTGCGTTTGAAGAGGCCATTAGGCACAATCAGGCGGATTCACGGGCAATAGCTCTCTACTGCTCGTTTTTGTGGAATGTATATGCCCGTGCGCTTGACACAAGACGAACGCCTGACGTTAAGCAGCAACTTGCCAAGAAGGTAGAGAATTGTTACCTGAAGGGTTTGGAATTTCACCCACAAAGCATTTTTTTGTTGACAGCATTGGGCGCCTTATATGTTGAGCTAGGTGACCGATTCGATGACGCTGTCCGGGTTTTGGAACGAGCACGCCAGCTCAGCCCCAACAACTTGGCTCTCAATCGATTGCTTTGCGCAGCGTTTCATGATGAATGGGTGAAGGAACACCAGAGACCGAGGGTGAGAAATAGCACCCGCCTGCAAGCTCTGTTAGAGACTACCCGTAAGCTTTATGAGATGACTGTGGCGATAGAATCTACCGATCGATTGGTTTTAATGAAATACTGCCAATTTGCACTTCACGGCTTGCAGAATGCTGAGCTCGTCGCACGACTTGCGCAGCGACTCCGTGAGCTTCCAAAGGAATAGTGTGGCTTGGTGTGCATGCATCTTGTTGCCCTGTTTCATCGTACTACTGTATCTATGTATCCGTCTGTCATGCTTCTTGAAAAAAAAAAAAAAGAAAATTACCCCTTTTTCTCCTCCTTTTTTTCAGTTCGTTGTTTTTGTTTCAGTGTCCGTGCTCTTTTTTTTTTTGTCCTTCCTTTTCACAATATCCACTTCCGATTCTACTCGAAAGCTGCCGCGGGACATTCCTGTCTTGTTCAGCACATCTCTTTGTACCTAAATTTCATCCCGTGTTACTTTTAGGGGTTCCCAACTAACTCCCCATTCCACCAAAAAACAAGAAATTTTTTTTTCTTCGATGTGGTCTGCAGAAACCCCGCTGGACACCACCATCTACTGCCGGATCACACACATGCTATTCGGTGTTGATGCCTGGTCTTTGGCTGCAGACGTGGTGTGTGTGTATGTGTGAGCGGCACCCTTGACTTGTATCCCCCCTTTTCTTACTTTGCGATTTTTTGCACGAAAGGAAAGTTTAGCTGATACAAACGAAAGAAAAAAAACAAGGAAAAAAGAAACGCTCAGAGGGAATCAAGTGGCACCGCGTTTTTAAAGGTTACCATAAAAATGACCCAAAAAATCAAGGTGAGCGGCACTATTGTAGAGCTCGATGGCGATGAGATGACCCGTGTTATATGGAAGATGATTAAGGAGGAACTTATCTTCCCCTTCATTGATGCTCCCATTGAGTACTATGATCTTGGAATGGAGAATCGTGACAGGACTGACGATCAGGTGACCGTCGACTCTGCACTTGCAATTCAAAAGCATGGGGTTGGTGTGAAATGTGCAACCATCACACCAGACGAGGCTCGTGTGACGGAATTCAAGCTGAAACAAATGTGGAAAAGCCCCAATGGCACAATTAGAAATATTTTAGGCGGTACCGTTTTTCGTGAGCCTATTTTGTGCCGTAACATTCCTCGTTTGGTGACGACATGGACAATGCCTATTGTTATTGGTCGTCACGCATTTGGAGATCAATACCGAGCGACAGATCTTGTTGTCACTAAACCTGGAACCTTTGAGCTTCGCTTTATTCCTGCAGATGGTGGGGAACCGGAAGTCCATAAAGTGTTTGATTACACTTCTGGTGGTGTCATGATGGGGATGTACAACACTGACGAGAGTATCAGGGATTTTGCAAAGAGTTGCTTTGAGTATGCGCTTGCCAAGAAGTGGCCACTTTATCTTTCGACGAAGAACACTATTTTGAAGCGCTATGATGGTCGTTTCAAGGATATCTTTGCAGAGATGTATAAGACCTCATATGAAGCAAAGTACAAGGCATGTGGTATTTGGTATGAGCACCGCCTTATCGATGATATGGTTGCCTACGCCATGAAAAGTGAGGGCGGCTACGTGTGGGCATGCAAGAACTACGACGGTGATGTTCAGTCAGACAGCGTTGCCCAGGGGTTTGGATCCCTCGGGCTGATGACTTCCGTTTTGATGTCACCAGACGGGCGAACAGTCGAGGCCGAAGCTGCGCATGGTACGGTGACTCGCCACTATCGACAACACCAAAAGGGTGAGGAAACGAGCACAAACCCAGTTGCCTCTATTTTTGCCTGGACCCGTGGCCTCATGCATCGTGGGAAACTCGACGAGAATGAGAGACTTATCAACTTTGCCACATTGGTGGAGAAAGTGGTTGTTTCTACCATCGAGGCTGGGTTCATGACAAAGGATCTCGCTATTTGCATCAAGGGGGTGAAGAATGTGACTCGCAGTGACTATTTAAGCACCCAGGAGTTCATTCACAAGCTGGCAGAAGAGCTCAGGGACGCTTTTGGGAGGAGCAAAAATTAGTACTTTTTTTTTTTTTCCAGAGGGGGCGTATTTCACTTTTGGAAGCGCACACACACAGGGGAAGAAATAAACATCTATGAGTGAGGAAAGAGGGAGATGCGATGTGCACATGCACGGAGCAACACCTAACAGAAAGGGCGTGGGACGTGGGAAAGCCTCCTGATGTTGCTCTTGCTACCGCTGTTATGTTGGTGGTGTTTTTTTTTTTTTTATGTTTGTCTTCTTTTTCTTTGCTTACACGACTCAATACTTTTGTTTTTTTTTTTAATTTTATTTTTCTTCTTTTTTTTCATGTTTTTTGCTTCCACATTTTACATACAAGCAGAGGCCCCCATTTTTCTCTTTCTTTGAAAAATTCAAGTGTCTTTGCTTGTGCAACGGGGGCGGAAAAAGTCATTCATTTGCTTTACTGTCTTCTCTTGTCGCTGGAGGTTTTTTTTTTTTTTTGTTGTTGTTGTTCTCATCCTGTGGCGTGAATCACCGCGTCTCTGACGCTCATGATACTCTTCTCTTTCCTTGTCAATGCCACGTGCACACACCCGCTGTCTTTTTTGTTGTTGCTGTTGTTGGTGTCGCTTCTCTTTTACTCCTCTCGTGGTGCAGAGGGGAGAAAAGCGAAGAAAATGGCACTGGTAGCAACAAACAGCAGGCATCAAGACAACCAGATGTCGGAAAGAGGGATGCTGGAATTTGACATGAGGAAGTTCTGCTCTGGCATGAATGATATCGACAGAGATCTCAGAGAGATGGCGCTGTTCGATTTGCATCGCGCGTTAAGGGAACCAAATTTTCAGCTTTCGGTAGCTGATGTTGACGTTGCTCTACAATGTGTTCTACGCTGTTTCTCAATGGATGAGCCCAATGAGGAGGTTCGAAACAGCGCGGTTCAGGTTGTTCCTATTCTTCTCTTTGCTTGCAACAGGGAACAACAGAAGAGGCTTTTCTTATCGTTATGCGACTGTTGTACTCCGCAGACCGTACAAATTAGTAGTCGGCGGTACTCGAATATTGTGGATAGTTCAGCGTACGCAATTAAATTGTGCTGCGAGGGGATGTCCGAGAAGGCCCGAGAAAAAATGGAGATGTGGCAGCTTCTGGACTCTCTTGCGCACACCATCAATGACACTTTAATTTCCAAACTGAATGAGAATATTGACGATGTAGTGAAGGACTGCATCTATGACTCGATAAATGCACTCATTAATCCATTCTGTCGCAGCTATTCATCTGAGGTTCGTGATGCTATGGCAAGACAAGCCCTGTTGGATTTTAGTTCTGTAGGTCGGCTACGCCGTCGTGTGACTTGTTGCTTGTCGTTATTAGCTCCAATGCTAAGTGAAGGCGCATTCAACGGGCTTCGTGAAGCCGCCTTTGGTGGTTTGAGCGCAGGAGGTTCAAAGCTTGTTTTGCTTCCGTATGTGCAGTTGTGCGAGTCTCTGGTGCGGAGCTCTCCTCTTCGTGTTGCAGCCGATTCACTGGGAGTGGCAAAGACTTCTCTAAAGGAAATTGCACAACTCGCAGAGCATCACATGTCTCAAATGGATGATGAGGAAAGTGACTACGACCTTATTGATGCCATGTTGCAGTTTCTGAACTGCATGGTGATTCAGTATCCGAATGAACTTTCCAGTTTGCATATTGCCATCCTTGAGCAGTGTGTATCTCTTGCAAAGTTCGATCCCAACTATTGTGGAGACGATGCGAAGGAGGAGGAGGAGGATGAGGTTTTTGATGATTACATTGAGATGGAGGAGGTGGATGTGTCTTGGAAGGTGCGTATGTGGGCTGTAAAAATAATCTCTTCCTTGGTGCTGCTATCACCCTTTTCTGGGAAATTGATTCAGTGCTTGAAGCCAGACATTTTTTCGAATGTGAATGATCGTGTGGAGGAGGTTCAACTCTCCAGCCTTCGGCTTGTAGATGTCGTTGCTCGGCACGTGGGAGAGAAGGACTCGCCCTCGCTTTTGATTAGTAATTTGGATAAACTGCTGCGCTGCTTATGTGACTCGAATCGTAAGGTGTGCATTGCGGCAGCAAGGTCGCTTCAGTTACTCTATTCTCTTCATGGAAACCTGCTCCTCAGGGAGGTCGATCGGGTGCACTGTGTGCTTAAGAGGTTGTTACATAAGGGTGAGGATGAAAGAGGTCAAATGATTTACGAGATTATTGACTTGATTCAGCAGGTGATAGAGGTGGTTTTGAGCGATTCTAGGAGCGTTCCCATGGCGGTTGAGCTTTTCAACGATATTTTTAATGCGCTCGATGCAAGAAGGTCGGTCAAACTTACTAACCGTTTTCTCCGTTCAATGAAAACAATGGCACATGTTGCCAAAGTTGCTGGTGCCCCACATGCTGAGCGCTGCATGACGTTTCTTATTTCCCTTCTGGAGGCGAATTCATTGGATACGGAAACATTCAGTGCTGCACTGGTGACCGCCGGCCATTGCTTTACTATATTATCCCCATTGTTGTCAGGGAAAATTTCTGCTAGGTGCTTGGAGATCTTGAGTTCCCTGGCGGCGACGAACGTGAATGCCGTGCATGCCCTGCTTACTTTGGTAAGTCAGCTGGCCATGGTTCAACTTCCACCTGACCTCCTTGGACGGCTGAGTGGCTACCTTGGAAATGATAACTACCCCTACCAGCATGAAGTTGTTTGCGTTCTACGTGATGCCTTAAGAAACGGTTCTACACTCACGAGCGAGACACTGGCAGATGTGGTTCAGTGTTTAAAAATGAACAAGAGAAGAAATATAAATAAAGAACCATTGCTGATTCAAGCGACTCTTCAACTGCTTTACGAAGTATCCAAGAAAGACTCCAATGTCTTAGTGTGCGTGTTAAACGATGTGATTCCTACCATGTGGAAAAAGTTGCAAGAACTGTCTGAATTATCTAGTTCCCTTTATGTTCGTGTAGTGGAAAGCTTCGCATCACTGCTGCAAATGTTTTTTCAGAAACTGCCCGACAAACGATCGGAGCTTGTGACGTGTACCTTGCGGCATATTTCCTCATCTCAGGTTCCGGACATTGATGTGGATCTCTTGAAGGGTATTTCCCTTGAAGATACGACATTGCTGGAAAATATGCATCTTTTTTTGACCAACGACGATGTACTTCTCTGCCTTTGTGCGGGGACAATTGGTCAACACCAGCCGTTATCTGATGCGTGGAAGACTCGCATCCTTGGGTTGCTTTCAGACGCGGCAACTGAAAAATCTCAGCGTTTGGGTTTGTTAGCAATTGGACGCGCCACGTCGAACCCTGGAAATGCTTCTCTAGTGCCCGTAATTGTTGAGCATGCTGTGAAGAAAAAAACAGAAGAGAGGCATATCTACTGGAGAGCAATTAAGGAGGCCACTTTGGTTTCGACTTCTCGGAAAGATTCTTCTTTCACTGATGTCTCCCTCTGTAAGGAAGTAGAAACGCGTCTCCTAGAGAATGTATTGGAGGATGATGTGGAAACCACGGCGGCTGTTCTGGGAAGCTTTGCGCCGTTCAATTTTGATGATCTTCTAGACCTTACGCTGAGGTACTTAGATGAGGAGTCGGATAGCTTAAAGGCAGCGTGCATATCTACGCAGCGGTATCTTCTTTCCTACTGCAAGGAAGCAAAGAGTAAGACTCGTCTGGATGCTGCCATCAATGCGTCTCTCGAGTATCTGAAGCGCACATCTGGCATTCAAACTCGTTTTGCAGCTTTACAGCTTTATACCACGATCGCGTCATCCACGCCTCAACTTCTCTTCTCCCCTAAGATGAGGGATGTAGTATACCCAAGCGTTCTGAGTGAGCTAATTGAGGATCCTAGTCTTACCTTGACAATCGACCTTGGAAATTACACACACAGGGAGGACAAGGGAATTGAGCTTCGAAAGCTTGCGTTTGAGTGTGTTTCTATTTTGCTTCGTGACTCGGGGCGTCAAAGCTCAGAAAAGATATTGGACTACTATGGTCGTTACGATGAGCTGTTGAGTTTACTCATCCATGGATGCGGCCGGCAAGCAAAGGGAGAGGTGGACGAGAATCTGAACAATATGGCAAAGGATTTCATTGTGCAACTCGTCAAGATTTGCCCAAACTTGTCTTGGAGCGATGCTGCAATAACAAATCTTTGCGAAAAGCTGAATGCTACACTGAGTCTTGCAAATGACACGCCAAACGCTGAAAAGAAAAAGATTTCTGTGAAGCGCACATTGAATTGCGTGTTGCGTATTTCTGAGTTTGCCCCGTTTACTTACGCAAGACAGTTTCAGCCTCTTTTTGTTTCGGCACTTCGTTCTCCTATGTTAACTGAGTCCATGACGTCGGCGTTGTAGAATGCTTTGTTTTATTTTTTTCTTCCGCCTTTTTCCGTTTTCTTTGGTCGTTGTTTTACTGAGAGCCTGCGATACGAGTGGTATCAACTGACTATTTTCTTTTTAGATCTGCTTCTTTTCTTTCTTATCCTAAAGCCTTCTCGTAAAGTGTAAGTTTTCTGAAAAACGGCTTTAAGCAAGGAGTGCACATCCCTGGAAGCCCAACAATTCTTTTTATATTATCAGAACGAAAGTGCTTGCGCTGAATTGGCGGAAGATAATTTCAGGGCCCACGCTTTAGCACAACAACAACAACAATCGATGCGGTGAAACAATGCCAAGCTACAGGAGAAATTGCGACAACGGGACGCTTTCATAGAGGGAAAAAAGTGCTGGTTTGCAACATATGGAAGCCCAAATTTAGCAGGCAACTCAAAAATTGGAAGAGTTTCGCACCGAGGCTTATGCACAACCTTCGGTGAATAGCCAACAGGAGGAAGAACACACGAAACGGCCGAGGACCCCGTTCGGAGAGTGGTTTGAAGCACATGCAGGGGCAACGGGGGAACGCCCTAAAGTAGGCGTTCGATGGGTCCATATGCTTGGGAAGGAAACCCCGAAAGTTTTTTAACTTCCCAAGGAGAAAATACGCACTTTCGATGGCGGAATGGAATACAAGAAGGGGTGTTCCCAAGCGGAGCTTTTGATGGCATATCGCGCTGTCTTCAAAAATGCCGACTAAACTGGGCCCGGCATACGTAGACGCGTGGGAACGCTTAAAGAATGGACAGATGTCGTCCAAACAGGTGACATTACTGCTGCATCAGCTGATCTCGGTCACAAAGTGTATCCACGAATGCGTCTCCTTAAGGCAGTTGCGTATTACCAGAGTGTCTCGTATAAGGGCATACGGGACTCGCTTGACGATCCTTGGAAAAGGACGATCCATATGAGCAGGCGGTGCCAAAAGGGAAGAAAACCAGGCAAAAAGGGTATCGGGGGGCTTGTGGAGCTTGCTTTGGGGGGGGGGGGGGGGGGGGGGGGGGGGGGGGGGGGGGGGGGGGGGGGGGGGGGCCCCCCCCCCCCCCCCCCCCCACACCACTACGAGGGCGCTGGCGGGCAACCCGGAAGTGGTGAAACCGGAGTTTGGAGCATCACGTGATTTGAGAATTTACATGTGGATTGACAATGTCCGCATTAGTGTGCCAAATCACCGCGAAGAAATGGGCTAAAAGGATCGCGGAAACATGCGGCCAGCCAGGGCAACTCTTGGAGAGCAGAAACCATGCATCGCCGAATGCTGTTTCATTGCCGTGTATGAAACCATGGGATGCAGACGGTTTCGGTGGGCGAGAAGACCATCCGGTGGTTGCGAGAAGCGCTGCTCCTTAAGGCAACATCTGTGGAAGACATGGTGAGCACGCCCCCCGCATGAGGTATGCCACAGGAGTTCGTGGCGCATCTCTTTTTCCGTGCTATATATTTTTTTAAGGTGCTGCGAAGAGGCTCGTCACGTTTAAATGGCGGCCTGGTGCGGCCACAAAATACCACTAATTTGCCACTGGCTGCCATCAAAGTGGGAAAACCGTGGCTTCGCAAATTGTTGGTAAATGGAACCGTTCGTCCACGGTTGGAAGTAACAAGTGCCGCCACACTCGTTACGGATGCCTCCGCGCAGGGTTGGCGCGCACTTCGTTTCAAAGATAGTGATGAAATTTGGGCAGCAAGTGGCGCATGGGAAGCAGAGCCGTATGCAATTTCACGGGCAGAGGCCTGCGTTATGCACTTGGCCCCAACAGCCTTTAATGGGGATTATGGCACCGCGTTGCATTTCTGCGTGGAAAATCCCACGGTCATGAACATTATGGCGAGGGGAAATACGCATTCCCAAGACCTGGTAAAAGAGGTTTCCTCCATAGATAAGGTTTTGCGTCAGCAGGACATTCATGCCACGTGGAGCCAGTTGGTTCCTGCGAACAACCCAGAGGATGGCATTTCTCTACGACGCGCCATCCGGTGTGGAGACGTTGAGAGGGGTTAAAACTTGCGTAGGGGAGCGCGGAAGGCGGTCCAAAGGCGCTTTCAGCTCTTCTTTTTCGTCAGTAAATGCAAGACAGAGTAACTAAGTCATGATGACTTCTCTCTGTTTGTGCTGAGCTTTTATGAACTGAATATCAGCCGAATGACACTTCGGATAATATCTTTTCTTTTTCATCTTTCATCCTCATTCTAAGGGTAGGGGGGTAGATACTATTCGTTGATCATAGGAATTGCCCTTTCTGTCAACTGCTGCTCTCAGTCTCGCTATTTTTTGCAGCTCCTCTTTTGTAACGCATCGGCAATGGTGGCGATATGAAAAAAAGAACAAAAAAAAAATGGATGGGGTGTGGAACTGGTCAAGGCAAGAGGAATAGTAAATATAAGTCCAGTGAGGGAATTTTTTAAATCAGTTTGTGAACGAGTCTTATTATTTATACTTGCGCCTCTAAAGGGTTTGCTTGTATCATATTCTGCATTTTGTGTATTCATTTTTTTTTCCCGCTGTGCACCCGCTCCTTTTTGAGAGCCGGCGACAGGAATGGTCGAAACCCACTGCCAATTTCATGTAAACACACTCTGCTCTCCATTTTACACCATTTTAATGCTTACAGGCAGCACCTCGTTGATCTCTTTTCGAGAAAAACCCGCCCACCTAATTCCCAACCACCTCGTGTGGGAGGCGAGTGATGAGCCGCTGCCTGCACCTTCCCTTTCATCAGTGATACTTCCTCATATATAGAGAGAGCAGACTCAGCGCAAAGGACTCATGTCTAGTTTCTGAAACCATTCCTCGTCTATTTGTGAACAACATGACAAAACGTTTTCCACCTTTTCTTATTAAGGAGAAAAGTGGGCTAGACTATTCCTCCTTCTTTTTGTTTTCCCTTTTTTTTTTTTCTCTCTCTCATATCTATATCTATATTGGTATATGTAAAGTACGCAGGCTTGGGTATGTTTGTCTTCTTACTTGAGTTAGTGCGCTGAAAGATTGATGATGCGGATGAGTCTGACTTTGTGGTGCACGGGGAATAAACTCGTCCCTGTGGTATCAGCCGCCTCTACTTTGTTGCAAAAAGTTTTTTCCCCCACCATCCAGCCTCCTGACCTCGCATCTCTTGCGGCAGAAACGGCCGTAGTGGTGCCACAGCTGAATGTTTCACAAACAGTGAATATCCTGGAGCTTTTTTCGAGGTATAACATACGGTACGAGCCGTTGGTGCTTGCTTGCATGTGGAAAGTGTTTAAAGCGGATCTACCGGTGCCCTCCAATAAGGACGAACAAATGCCAGATGAGAAATTTGCTGTGTGCACATCGAAGGCCTTTTTGATCATGTGCCAGAAAGGGTTTGTACACGATTCACAATTATTGGCTATTGCTATGGGGCGATGCGTTGAATGTGCATCTTATTTGCCATTCAGCGGGATCGTTGATGTTTACGAGGGCATCAGGTTGTTCGATCGCAAGTTCTTCAGCCTCGCAGAAGTAGCGCTGTACGCCGAAAAAAGTCCAGTCTCTCAGTTAGATGAGGGCTGCGAAGATTCCCCTTTTCTTTACTCAAGTCAGCCAAATTTCGTAGATGTTTTGTGCACAGAGCTGGAAACTTGTTTGCAGTCCATTGTGGATACTAAAAGGGACACTCCTTCCCCGGATGGCATGGTGCGCCTCCTGCATTCTCTCTCTGTTGTGGGGGTAATGAATGCGAGCACTCTTTCAGCTCTACAGAAGATGATTGGGCCAATGACACTAAGACCAGATGTTGTAATGAGCTTGTTGATGAGCGTTCATGAGATTCATGTGCGTGTCATAGATGTCCTTGATCACAGAGGGGACGATGAGTGGATGCGGACCGGGCGCTCAGGACTAGTTTGTGTGTTAACAAGTAAACTCATGGAACTGAACGTCTTCGCTGCCTCTCGTCGATGTGAACCGCAACTGGTGCTGAGTTTTCGGCGTTTGTTTGAGAAGTACCCTACACTAGCGGAGGATGCCCCAAAGCTCTGGGATGCTGTCCGTGCTATTCGTGTGTCTCACAAGCATGCTGTGTGTCAAACGGAGAAAGCACGCCGCCCTGGTGGTGCATTGTTTGATGACGCGTACGCTGTAAGGGTGAAACCCATCATGTCTGATGCGTCGGAGGCGGAGAAATATATTCCCCCGCAGTTTAAAACCTGGCGTGGTCCTGCTCTCAGGAGTCAGCGCCACAAAGGGCCTGCATCCCCGCGAAGGATACCTTTTGGCACTCGGCGTGTGTCAAAAAACTATATCAAGGAAAAACGGAAGAAATTCGCACCTGCGGTCTGGAGGTGAGGTTGCAAGCCATAAGTATGAAGGCTGGGGTGCACAAATCTTTTTTCTCTCTTCGTTTTCTTCTATATACATATATATATATATATATATATATATGTATATATATATATGTGTGTGTGTGTGTCTGTGTGTGTAAATGTGTTTGCTTTCGAACTTCTCGAACGATCTATTTCCATTTTTTTTTATAGGCTTTAAAAGTCAATGGAGGTGAAACGTAGAAAGCACACAAAGAACCGCTATCGAATGCTTTTGCAGATTGCGGAGGAGAAAGAAGATCTCAAAGCACCGCAGCACTCTTTGGTCCCACTGAGATGCAAATCAACTCAAATTGCACCAAAATTACTGCCGCCGCTGACGGGTGGCTCTTCTTTCCCGCTGTCGGTATGGCCTTCAAAGTCTAGACGCCTAGTGAGTGGACCAAAGGTGCCCCTGGCTGTGCAGCTGGAGGCTTTTGTGCGTCGGGATTTTCAACTGTACAACAAGGAGCATCGCCATTGTGCACATGCCGATACGTTGCACATAGTAAACGAGGCCTTTTCTGTTCTCGTGAAACACTTCACAGAATACCGGGAAATTCTTTCTTTTATCAGAGATGAATACAACGCTGCCTTTTCGGAGTTGGCTGAAGAGGTAAAACTTCTGCGCTCGCTCAACCTAGAAAATGAAAGCGATCGTAGTCTGCGCGCGATGGAACTTGAGAGACAACGTGAAAGGTTCACAATTATTATTAGTAACCAGCATGCGCAGTTCAAGGCAACACAAGGGCTGGTGCACTCTCTGCGAGAGCAAGTTGCGTCGTATGAGGAGTCTAATAGCGCATTGCGCAATGAATTGGAGCTCAAGAACGAGGAGTATGAAGTAGTGGCACAGCGGACAAAAATGTTGGCAGGCTGTATGGTGGAGGAGGCGGTTCGCAATGCAGAGTTCATTGAGGATCATCAGAGCAATGAGCGGGAGATTGGCCGGCTTAATGCTCAGGTAAAATCACTGAAGGAGAAGCTGGAAGAAGCTGATGAACGCTTTAATGCCTTAATGAAGCAGATGATGTACGATGGCGTACGTCCACTCGCGTCGAGAGACACCAGGAAGGAGACCAAGAAACTCGATGCAGAGCCAAGCAAAGAAATAGGTGAAAAGGAAAAGGAAAAGGAAAAGTCTGATAACAATGTAGCTGCTCTTCAGCGCCGCGTCGACGACTTGCTTTTCGATAATGAGATTCTTAGACGTCAGGTGATGGAGTTCAAAAGGGAACCACCCTCTGTGATTGATAAATCCGCTGGAGAAGTCTCCCCTGGAGAAACGAAAGGAACAGGTGGTGCCTATGAGGCGGTTGGTGAGGTTATATCCTCCAAGATGATTAAGTCGTGGATGGAGGAGGAAAATATTCTGGAGTCCGAACTGGATGAACTGGATTATTTATTACCTCCAGGTATGTTTAAAGAAGATCCGCTTGGATTCCTTAAGGTATGTCATCCTGTTCGTAACTTCCACCTGAAGAGGAAAGAGGTGATTGATATGCTTCGAAGATTCTGGAATATCCGAGAGCTTCATCGTCAGGAATCGTTAAGGAAGTACTTCTTTGATTGGTTACTTCAGCAGACGGGCACACAGAGAGCCGCGCAAGAGGTTGGTGTAAATATGCTTCACGTGTGCCAGGAGAATTATAATAATCCCGAGTGCCGTGGGATGATGCTCGTTCTACGCTCATTCCTTCCAGAGGATGTAATTTCGACCTGTGAGAGGCTCATCAAAGACATGGAGAAGATGTGTCGCGAAACCCCGTTCAATGATGATGGCAATATTCCAACATCATTTATGAAGGATGCCCTGCGAATATTTATGCCTGAAAAGAGCTATGTGCACATGCTGCAGCTTCGGCTTTACCTATGGCGTCTCGGTGGAACATCAGAAATGGTATCTATTGATGATCTCTTTAACAAGGATGGCCACTTTGTGTACCTGCTGAAGAAGCAGTTTCTTTATGAGGTGGAGGAGTTTACCCTGCAAGTTGTCGAAGCGATTCGGTCGGCTTCAGAGGGATCCAAAATGATTCGACTGCAGGTAGTGGCCGATGTTCTTCTTGCCCAGGACAGGGGTATTTCAAAAAGCATGATGCAGCGTCTTGTAGCGGAAGCAGCCCAGTTGGCTGCGGCGGATGTAGTAACAGTTGATGCAAACTTTAGTGTAAAGGTACAACTGATTCTGGATCGGTTTCGCAGCTCTGTGTTGCTGCGGAGGGTAACACCACCCGATGAGAATATGGTGACATCAGAACTGACTACATTTGATGAGGCCATTTTAGATGGAGGTAATGGGCAAAATAACTAATTATCTCGCGCTATACAATAGACGCCTCTAAAGAAAAGGGCATCCTTGTTGTTTGAATGATATGCTGATATGGATTGTTAATGAGTAGTGTCGCTGTTATCCGATGATGATAACGGAGGTGATGCTGATCAATGGGGAGGAAACATTAGGCAGGAGGGGATCGCTCTGTACGAGAGTCTGATTGCGGCACGGCTTCTGCACGCTCGAGGTGGATGAAGAGAAAAAGAGGGTGTAGGAGATGGTCGGTGTGTAGTTCTGTCTCACTCTTCTTCTTCTTATTGTTATTATTATTCGTGATAGCCTGCGATGGAAATAATCGAGTCTTAAGTCTTTGATCAGAGAATCGCCGCTCTCATCGTACTCTGAATCTTTTTTTTTCTTTGGACATGCAGCTGGTCGAAAAAAATATGAATTTTGAAGTGCCAATTAACTCACCTCTTTTTCCTTCTCATAACCCCGCACGGGAGACGGGGGTGAGGCGCTGCCTGCACCTCTCCACTCATCAGTAAGGCCTTTCTGTATAGAGAACAGAGTCTGGTGCAGGACTCACGTCTGGTTTCTAAAATCCTTCTTCGTCTCTTCATGTACAGCATGACAAAACGTTCTTTCCACATGTGTCCTTTTACGAAGGAGAAAAGTGGGCGAGACTACTCTTTTCCGATTATAATTCGTGCGATTAGGGAAGAAAACACAGGGGCTATGGTCTGTATGCTCCCCGTGTTTTCTAAGGTTGCCGAAAGAGGAAAAGAAATCGTCTACTCTTTTCTCTTGAGGCTTACCGCCAGGAAAGTTGTCTGGCTTTTTTCACTATACCGAAACGGAAGTTTTTTTTTTTGCAAATTCTTATTGCTATGTCTTAAAAAAAAAACCTATTCATTGGGTTTCTTCTTTTTTTCTTATGTGTGTATACATGGAAGAGGAGCGTTGACTGTTGTGGGTGGGAAGAGGGGGAGAAGCCAACCCATTTCTCCCCCCCCCCTTTGCGAACGGATTTGGAGATTCCACCTCAATCTTGCTGGCGTTGGGGCACCTTGCATGGGATATGTATGTACACGGGGGCAGAGTGTGGAGAACAAGAAGGTGCGTTGTGGTCTATATCTTAGTACTTGTAATTCCCCCCCCCCGTCCCTCACACCATGACAGCACTGGGGTTCATACTCTACCCCCTCTTCTTGCTCTTATCGTTGATTTGAATTATATGGGACGGTGCGGGCGGTTTTGTCGTCATTGTTTGTTGATATCTGCTTGATATTGAAGGCAAGTACGATTTCTTCTTGTAGTTGGCGAACACTCATCCTACCACCCGAACCAGCAATGCTGCTCCTCTGTTTGTGCTTTTTCTATTCTTTTTGCGGTCTTTGTTGTTTTTTTCCCTTTCCTATTATTCACCTTTGGGTCACACACACACAATATATATATATATATATATATATATATATATATATACTTTTTTTCTCTTTGTAGTATCGCAATGACACGTGTAAGCGTTTCAAACTGCTTTATAGTTTTTGGCACGCTCTGCATAGCTCTGCATGTGGTCACCGCCCAGGAGCTGGAGTCTAGTACAACTGGAAGTCTTACTATCACTACTGTTACCGAAACGACAATCACATCCACAGAAGTCTCCAAAACCGCCTCCACAAGTCCAGTCTATTCGGCTACCATCTCACCTACTCTTTCATCGGGTACCGAAGAAACTGTCTCAATAAGCTTGTCGATAAGTGAATCTGGCTCGCATGAAATCACTGTCTCGCCTACTGTGGCGGAGTGGATTGACGTATTTTTTGAAGTTGTACATGAAACCACTACCCCCAATGTGTTGGAAAACATGCTTCGCTTAGCGCTCTGGCCTGAAATAGAAGTTCACATGTTGGTCCACAATGATGCCCCCTTTCCATGGATTCGAATCTCCTTTCTCTCCCAGGAGAGGGCCGAGGAGGCAATAAAGGCGGCAAACAATGGCATGCTTCTCGAAGTTAAGAGTGCGGGGTACGTGATTCCGGTGAAACCAACGGACGGGGGTGGTTCCTTTCCTTTTTTGGCCGTTATAATTCCATGTGTTCTTTTCATTCTTGTTGTTGTGGGGTTTGTGGTTTATTTCATGTTTTACCGAAAAGAAAAACCTGCGCAGGGGCGCTTTGATGAGGACTTTGCCATGAACTGTGCGACAACGCCAGTAAATCTTAACGAACTTCTACTAATAAGCAGTGGTCAGGAATTGTCCAATAAGAAAAGCGCTCCAGGCATTACATCCTACCCGGGAAAAAAAGGCTTGTAATTCGGCGTTTTTATTCATTAGAAAGACAAAAAAAATACGAGCAAAATGAGAAAAAAAAGTTGTTAGGAGCGGGGGGGGGAAAGGTGGTTGTGTCCGTTAGATAACACACACGTATATGGTTTTTTTTTCGTTATTTTGTTTTTTTGTTTGGTGGGAGGTTTTAGCTTCCCATTTCGTTTGGTGCTGTTATCAACCCTCACTTTTTTTTTCCCCTCCTTCTCTGACTTTGTGTCTCCGATCGTGCGTCGCTGTGCTGTTGTTGTTTTTTATGCTTTCTCAACCAAATTACTCTACTCAAGTGGATGGTTTATGGCATTATCTCTCGACAATCTTGTACTGTAGTGGAAGAAGTGGCCTTTCTTTGGAGTTGAGGAATATAATATAAAAAGTGGGGGGTGGGGGGCATGCACATTTAAACGGAGGCACATGCGTGGTTACTCCTTTTGAATAGCAGAAAACCGACGCCACATATACTCCACAAAAGAAGGGAAATTGTTTTTTGACTTGAGTGTCTGCTGTTCCTTCAGCTGAGGATGTTTCCCCTGCTTTCGTGCTCTCTTAACTTCTGTGCATCGCTCTGCAGGAGAGGAAAAGATAAGGGCACCAAAAGCGGTACAACTTCTTTTTTTTGGGGGGGGGGGAAAGAAATATATCTTGCGTGGTGTCGCCATTGCTGCAGTTGGGGAGGAGAGGAGGAGGTCCGGGGTCGATGCAGCGCGGCGCGGTGCTGCGCAGCGGCAGTGTGTTATGCGCGCTTACTGGGAAACGTGTGACGGACTGGGAGGCGCACAACCGCAGTCTTGACATGCGTCTCTTCAATCTCCTCAGGGATCGTCTTACCTCTCCAACGGAGCCGCTGCCAGTAAACCAAATCTATGCTACGATAGCGAACCCATGTCGCCTTATTGACGAGTTCACCTGCGCCAAAACGACCCGTCGGCTGAGTCGCCTACAGGTTTCACTTGGTTTTTTGCGGCGTCACAATGTGCTTCTTCATAGTCTTCTTTTTTACGTAAAGGACACGCAGACGTGGAACACGACGCCGGGTTTTGGACGACTTGCACTCTTTGGCGAAATTTTGCTGAAGCAGGAAGTGCGCACACGGTTGCTCCGACTGTTCCCTTTAATAGACTCTGCGACCTACGCATCCCTGACGTCTGCAATGATGAACCAAGAGGCGTTATGTCTACTTTTTGATCAGCTCATGATGAAGTCGCTCGTTGGAGCCAAGCCGGAGGGTGAGGATCGTAAATGGTCCTTGACCGCGCATCAGCGCAGCAACATGTTTTGTGCCGTAGTAGCGGAAATGCACTGGTTTGCGTCTCGAACAAAGGCTACAGACCGAACACACAACAACGCGCTTTTTCCGCCATCTGATGCCCTTATCCTTCATGTCCTGTGCTGCCACATCCTAGAAAGTCTTCCCGCGGAGCTGATATACAACACTATAGAAGAACCCATTCTCCGCATGAAAAAAGTCTGGATAAATGCACCAATGTCCATACCATCGCAACTGCGCTTGAAACCAAGAACGATTGGTGCGCTGTCTCTGTCATTAGTACAAAAACCCATTGTTGAGGAGGAGCGTCGGCGTAAGGAAGCGGCACAAGTTGCTAATCTCTGCCCGCCTGCCCTGTCACCCGAGCGCGTAGTTGGTAGTGTTCGATCCACAATGAAGCCACGGTGGAACTTTAAACATTTTGATGGTCATCGCTATCAAGTAGTGAAGGATAATGAGCGTTGTGTGCTGCCGCTGTTTTCCTCGCCAACCACCAGGGAATTCAGTAATACTGCTGTGGTGCAGATGACTGACGAGAGACGAAGGAAGCTGGTATCCGAAGCGTTGGAGAAGTGAAGTAGCGTTTTGGAGTTTATCTCTTTCCTTTTCCCTTTCTCTCTTTCTCTATGCGTGTGCCTGTGTGTTCATCAATTCATCTATCTCTCGCCTTTGTTTCTTTGTTCGCAGTAAAAAGTGTTGGAAATGCTGCCTTGTAATGAATGCTTGCCCGTTGCTGTTGCTTATCCCACTGCCGTAATTTATTAACAAAAAAAGAACAACAACAAATTAAAATGCTTCTTGTTTTTTTTTTTTTTGTGTGTGTGTGTACGCATGTGCGCTTCTGGGTGTTATCTTTTGGAGGTTTCATTATCTTTTATTATTATTATTATTTTGATTTTGCCCCTGTTCTGTTTTTTGTTGTTTTAAGTCTCGTCGTGTATTGTTTACACACACCCTCCCAATCAAAGCGGTAAGAGTATGTTCACTATACCTCTCTCACCGGAACGACCCGTGTCACCCGTCAGCATTGCCTCCACGGCGGAGGTGACAGCTGGTTATGATATCTCCACGATCAACCGCACATTGGATATCTCATCTGTGCATGATGAATGCACTGCAATAAACTTGGGCCTAAAGCACTGGATTCGTGTGACGCATCTGGACCCGGGCACGACGAACAAGACACTCAAGTACATGTTTTACCCCTATGGGGGAGATGAAGCTTTTGTTTTGTGGGAGAACGGTGTTATTGGATATGTCGGCTTTGAGAACAAATACATGGCGGATCTGGGTGTTGGAAAGATGGATGCCTTTATCCCCTGCGGCCAGACACAGCCCCTTTCGGTGGTGCATGTGACGACAGATGAGGTTCTCGCTGCAATGAGTACTACCTCATTTTCTCCCCAGAAGGGCCTAATGTCGCTGCTGTATTCGGACTGTCCTCTTAAGCTTATCGCGGAGATGATTGAAGCGCACATGCAGCCCTGCTACTGTGCTGCAGAGCTGGTAGAAGAAATAAGGAAGGCATCTCCCTCGATGCTCTCCCGCGTCCTGGATGCACTAACAGAGCTGAGACAGAGTTGGGTATCGCTCGAAGAGTTTCGTGAGTCGCTTGTCAGGAATCTTCTGCGACAAATTCTGGAGGAGGAGGAGGAACAAATGGATCTCAGGGCAAACTGTGGCACGCTTCTTGGAAAGCTCTTCACCGTAGGATTTTTAACGGGAGATCCGTTTCACCTCGCATCCCGTGTTCTACGGCGTGGCGCGCGCCACGCCGCACAAATTAATAACATCTGCGCCATCGCGCATGTCTGTGCCTCCATGCCATTTCCGATTTCGAAGGCGTCCTTTTGGGCACTGGTGGGGCAGATGTCGTTGCAGGCGGCCGAACCGCTTCACTCTATTTTCCGGGAAAACTTGCGTTGTTTTCACCAGAAGGAGGAGGTGCTCTCGCCTGTTCCGTTGGCTCTGCCGAAAAACAAGTATTCAGTCCCCAGGACGGGGGTGGTATCTTTGCATGCCCTTGCAGACTCGGGGTCACGCACGGTGTATGTGTCGCATCTCCCTCCGCTTCTTCCAAAGCAAATGTTCATGGAGTTGTTGATGATGTGTGGGGTTGTAAACAAGGTCCGTGTGTGCCGTGGCAACGGGTATGACACGTTGTTTGCTTTTGTGGAGATGTCAACCGTAGAGGAGGCGAACGCAACACTACGCCTTAGTCATTTTGAACTCCTTGGATGCTGCGTGCGCGTGCAGATTGCGCGCAACTCTATCCAAGATTCCATGCCTGAAGACGTTCTGGTGTATGCTGACGGTACTGTTGCCCGAAAATGCCTCTTCGCGCAGAGTGGTGGGACACTGAGCGATGCCATTGTGACCGCCGAGAAGGGTGCTATCCGATGATATGTTGTAGCCATAGAGTTTGAGTGAGGACATACTTGTTCCTCGTTTCTTCAGTTGCATATATATGGGAGTACTTTTTCTGTTCCTTTCTTCTTGTTCTTCTATTTCAGAGCTACATGGACGCGCACACTTTTTTTTGTTTACTTTCCGCCAGGTGGTGAGTCTGGCACTACATAGATTTACTCCATTTCGTATAGAATCCCAACACCACATTCTTTTTCTGTTGTTGTTTTTTGCCGTTATTATTATTTCTTCTAGGCTTTATTTTTGTGTGTGTGTGTGCGTGGTTTCATGGGAGTTCTGTTGTGCCCTTTTTTACGCGATAGGCGCCATGACATTTAGTACTAAATGTTGTGAACTTCTTTATTCACCCACGTATTTTATTCCTTTCAACCCACCCCTTGTTGAATTCGGCCCCTATATTTTGGAGAAGCAATACGGCGACAGGAGGACAAAAAGAAACGAACGAACAAAAAGGGAAACAGAAATATTTCGGAGCACCAAAACAATAACAAAAAAAGGATATGAGGGGGGGGGGGTATGGCACTGAGTGTAAAGAAGCATCAACTGAGGCAATATATATATAAATATATATATATATATATATATATATATATATATATATAGAGAGAGAGAGAGAGAGAGTGAGAGAGAGAGAGAGAGA
>JASANU010000813.1:2746-29729 GCA_030849675.1 Trypanosoma platydactyli | reverse complement strand
TATATATATATATATATATATATATATATATATATATATATAGAGAGAGAGAGAGAGAGAGAGAGAGAGAGAGAGAGAGAGAAAGTGCGTTTACTTCTCTTTCCACGCGGAAAAGTGAGCAAAGTGATTGTGAAGTTGTTTGACTGTGTCTTTTGCATATGAGTCAAACACCAACAGGAAAAAGTAGCACTTGAATTCGTGTAAACTACGCAGCTGATTGTTCTAGAGGCTTAAGAGCCGAGGAGTTTTCACGTATGTATACACGTCTCTCTCTGTTTGTGTGTTGCTTTGCAAACCCCTCTGAAGCTAAACTGACCTGAAGGAAGCCCTGAAGATGAAAACAGATTGGCACGATAATGAACATGTTTTTGTTTTTCCTTTTTAAATCATCACTCGACCTCTCTATTCTATATGTGCGTAAAAGCTTTTTGCCTTTTCTCCCTTTCAATCCATTGAAAAAAAATAATTATTCGTATTTTGCCCGTCTGTCAATGTTTGATGAAGACCAGGATGCTTAGGATACCAGCGCGTTGGGCATGTGCATCGTCGCCGGTGGCTCTTGTACAGATCAACGAGGATACGGTAGCCATTTGCTGTGTTGTCGCAGCAGACTATGAAGCCGCATCGTGGGAATTGGTATGGAGCGTCACAATCACTTCTCAGTCTGCTGCCACCCTCGTTGCGCAGGATTTTTCTCCTGTAGAGACGCACTATGTCTGCTTCCTTGACGGGCCCTCTTCCAGGAGGAGGCGTTTTGTGGAGGCAGTAGGTGGTATGAGCCCCGTATGTTTTGATAAGCTTTGCATTCAGACGCCATTGAACACATACGTGGCAAAGACGATCGTTCTGGAGGGGGTACGCATGAGCCATCATGGATCGTTAGATCGTCTTTTCGCAAACTTGGTGGGTCGCTACGTCCTCGTTGGCTCTGAAGTAGAAACAGAGGATGGGCAGAGGTATCGCGTAAGCAATGTTGAACTACAAAGTGGCTACCGTGGATTGACACTAGTGGGCGCGATGACGCGTTTGAAACTTAATCACAAGAATGCATTATCAGCCTGTAGCTCGGGCGTGCTTCTTGATTTGGATGAGCAGACGAATGATTTACAAGCCGTATTTCAAACTATGAAAGAGTGTCCTGGGAGTTGGGTCGGTGTGTCTGTGAATGCTTCACAGGACTGTGGGGCGTCAGCACTGATTGAGCATTGTACGGCGGAGGCCTCCGGGACGCTTGTGCAGTGGTCGCCCTCAGGAATATGGGATCAAAAGGAAGGGTTATGGAGCTCGCGTCTCGTGGTGTTGTATATTCCCTCAATGGAGAATTTATTTTCATCTTCCGAAGCTGTGATCTCAGGGCTGACAGCGAGAATTCTACTTCGAGACATTGAACGTTTGACTTGGAAGCGCAATGGTATGAGATCTTCAGTGGTGCTGGTTGGCATTAGCTGTGGCAATGTTTGTGAGGTTGTCAACTCTCTCTTTTCCTTGAGGATAACAATCGACATGCCTGATGTCTCTACACGTGCGGCCCTCATCGCACATGTACGTGGTGGTAAGAGTGCAGATTATATGGGAGAGGCCCACATGCTTGTGGGGTATTCCAGAGAGGCTGTTCTTGAAGTGGCTCATGGTCCACCTCGACCACGAAGCCTGCCTATTAGGGCACTTCAATGGTCAGAAATTGGTGGGCTCAATGATGTGAAGGATCGTTTGCGCCGTGCTTTGATTCTTCCACGACTTCAACCGGAGGCATTTGCTCGGTTTAATATTGCCCCCCCGCGCGGAATTCTTTTGTACGGCCCCCCAGGTTGTGCCAAGACGAGTTTGGTGAAGGCCCTATGCTCGGAGGGATATTTCTCCTTGATCTACTTAGACTCTGCAAGACTCATTAGCGCTTATGTTGGAGAGTCGGAGCAGCGGCTGCGTGATGTCTTCCGGAAGGCTGCACGCCAGACACCCTGTATTGTCTTCTTCGACGAGGTGGAGGTGCTCGGGTGCAAACGGGAACTCGGATCCCACAACGGCGATCAGACACGTTTACTCTCTACTCTTCTAACGGAGATGGATGGTTTCACCTCTTCAAGTGGTGTGTGCTTCGTTGGTGCCACCAACACACCGCACCTTCTTGATAGCGCGCTTCTTCGCCCCGGGCGGTTTGACTATTTGGTGCATGTTCCGCTCCCTCCAAGAGATGACCGTCGACAGATTCTCTCCCTTTCTCTCGCTGGTACATCGGCGAATCTTGACGCTCTGGCAGATGCTACTGAAGGGTTTAGTGGTGCCGACCTCTCCTCGCTCTCCTCTGGATTCCTACTGGAGTTGCTAGAGGGTTCGGATGAGGGGTGTACTCCAAGCTGTTTCCATGACTCTGAAGTCCTAACAGATCTTTTGCTAAGTCGTGTAAAAGGATTTCATAAAACCACCTATGACGCGGTGGCACTTCAAAAATTCCACAGGAATTGCTCCTCTTTTGACAGTTTTATGTGATTCTGCATCGCGACAGGTTTATCTCTGGGGAAGGCAGCTACCCCCTAGCTGTGTTGGTGGTTCTAGTACACACGGTGTCCTTAGTCTTTTCCATCTTACCTCTTCCCTTCATACACACGCAGATGCTTGCCTCGCTCTTTCCCATGTCTTTCTTTCTTCCCTTTTACTGCTTGCTTTTACCTCGTCTGTATCCTTTATTCCTGTAGGTAGGATTCAAATGGATGTAACAGATCGGGTATTTTTCGAAAAGGAGTATGCTTACTACACAGAAAACGAAACTCCTCATGTACTTGCTACTCTGACAAATCTTGCATCTCATAGTGGGAGTGAGAAACAGTGCACTTGCACAGAAATGCTTCATTGGGACGACTACCGGGAGCGATATGGTATATCAGACGGCACAGCCAGGATGATGGACATGTTTGCATCCACCGAATCTCCACCATTTGAGGGGTACACTTCCACAACCCCCAAGGGTAAGATCAAGTTGCATTCCGTCGTCTTGAATCCCGATTTCATGGGCATTTCTCTGCAGACATTCTGCTCGGAGATGCAACACTGGGATGATTACATCAAGATGAACAATATCCCGGTGAACTATCGATTAATGAAGGAACTGTTTTATCCCAAGATCTTTACTGGGCATCAGATGTATATCATCTCTCCCAATGCATTTCTCTCCTTGAGGTTAATGTGCATCGTAGCCTCGCGCAAGGCTTATTCCAAGGATGTCCAATCGCTCTGCACCGAGATGGTTCACTGGGATGACTACCAGGCTGCTCAGGGAGCACAACAATACCCAAAGATGATGGATATTTTTGGATACAAGTAAGATTTTATGCCATGGTGTGAATAGTCTTCAGCACTAGGTGGTTTATTTTTTTTCCTGAGGGGGTACTCCCCCTGCATTGCTTTTGGTACCAAAAGTTCTTTTCGATTTTCTTTTCACCTTCTTTTTTAAAATTTTATTCGTATTGTTAGTTTCTCTCTTAGAATATTCTCAATGAACCCAGGTTTCGGAATGAGTGGTTTTGGTCAACCCACCGCTGGAGGTTTTGGCCAACAACCCGCTGCAGGGCCATTCGGACAACAAACAGCTTTTGGACAGGCTGGTGGCGGAGCTGTGGGAGGGTTCGCCCAAGGAGGTGTGACGAATACTTTTGGGCAGCAACCTGGTGCAGCAGCGGGATCGTTTGGTCAGGCTGGTGCAGGAGGGTTGGGGCAGCAACCGGGTAACGCGATGTTTGGACAAGCAGGTAATACTGGGTTTGGACAGGCTGGTCGCGGAGCCATGGGAGGGTTTGCCCAAGGAGGTGCGACGAATACTTTTGGGCAGCAACCTGGTGCAGCAGCGGGATCGTTTGGTCAGGCTGGTGCAGGAGGGTTGGGGCAGCAACCGGGTCGAGGAACTTCTTTTGGTGGAGGTTTTACTGGATTTAGTGGATTTGGTCAGTCTGTGGCGGCACCGTCTGTTGGGGCAGGGGCAAATACTGCAAACAATGCGATGTCTTTTCTTAACTTGCCAGATTTTGCTGAGAAACCGTATGGTAATATTTTACTTTTTGCTCCAGATGAGCAACCAAAGAAACCGGTGGCAACAGACCCTCGTAAGGATCCTCCAATAGTTGCAATCATTCCTACATCAATGTCGCAGTATCAGCAGCAGATGAGAAAAGGTGCACTACCACACCACACGAATAATGCACTGAAGCATCAGTCAACTTCTTTTTCGGTCAGTGGACTTTCAACGGTTGCACTTCGTGATCTTATCAACTCCCCAAAAGTGAATTTAGGGCTATCTGATGCGACGAAGGAGGTTGATAATTCTGTACCATTTCAAACTAAGTTAGAACCTTCGACTCTCATGAAGCCCAAGATTACAGATCATACCCCTGTATGTACAAGCGGTGAGTATATCCTGGATCCTCCGTTGAAGGTTTTGCAAGGCTTTACTGTTCAGGAATTGCAGTGTGTGCACGATTTTAGCGTTTACCGAAGAGATGGTAAGTGCTCTGTGCATTTTCTGGAACCTGTTAACCTTGTTCGCTGCGATGTGTCAGAACTTCTGGCTCTTCGCCAGAATGGCGAAGTGGAGCTTTATCCTGGCTTTGACACCCCCCCCTCTCTTGGAAGTGGTCTACAGGTGCGAGCTCGCGTGACGGTGAACGGTGTTGTCGGCACTACAGCAGATGATCTCCGCGAGCGCTGCCAAAAAGAGGGGGCGGTTTTTGAGTCTTACGACGTGGAAACAGGGACTTGGGTGTACTTGATTAATGTGGGCGATGATGTGGTAGATCAAGATGATTTTCCGCCGGAGATTGAGCCTCTTTCAACGGATGGCGAATCTTTGGATGGTGTGGTGCGCACCTTAGGTCCCCTCGACACCAGCAACTGGTCGCAGCACCATCCAATGGCAATAACGACAACACCACAACTGCCACCACCACCACCGCTGCCCCAAACATTGAAACCCATGCTACCTTCTTCTCGTGTCTCCTCCCACGTGGATCGAGCGTCCATCCTCCCGCTACGCACTGCTGAGGTATCGGTGCGAGGTCAGGTTGCTGTTCGCGCAACGCGTGATGAAGACCATGGCACTATGGATTTTGATTTGCCATATGATATTCCCAACACCCACGTGGTTGCTCTCCGGGAGCGCAAAGGTGTGCGGATGGTAAGAGACCAGAATCTGGAGAGGCGTTCCCTGGTGCATGTTGTGGGTAAGATGGATTCAAAGGTATATGAGATGAATGCTTCTTTTGTTTCACACAGCACTATGGGGAGCCTAGGTCGGAGCTTTCGTTGTGGTTGGCGCCTTGGTGGGTGTCTCGCTTCTCCATCATTTGCATGGGTTCGCGATGGCACAGAGGGCAGTCGCGCCTTGGAAGAGGTTCATGAAACGCAGGTTTCCCTTGTGTACCCACTATTTGCCCATGCAAAAAGCAACCAATACCTTCCGAGTTGTGCTATATCAGTGCTTCGCATCATATGCCGGTATCTTCACCTTGTTGAGGGAACAACAAATATCAAAGGATACACTGCTTTATTTACTGCAAATTTGTGTCGACAGAGCAGCAGTGTTTCCCTCTCGACTGAAAAACTACGTGGACTTATCGCAGCAGTTAATGCAGTACGGTGTAAAAAGTGTTCGTCGGTAGAGATGTCTACAATAGAGCAGGTAAAAAGAGTGGTAAACCTCCTTGATGCCCTATACGGTTTGCCAGAGGCCGATAAGGCGCAGAGCAATGCAATGGATGAGAAACGATATCTTGCCCAACTTCGTCGGAGGAACCTTAACGCATGGCTAAAGGAGGAACTGGCGTTTATGGATGCATGGACGGACGAGGATGTCAAAATGAACAGCACGCAGCAACTTCTTCGAAAGCTGCTTTGCCACAATTTGCGGGGGGCGGCTTCCATCGCCAAGGCAAGAGGGAACAAAGAACTTTCCCGGGTACTGGGAGTTTGTGGAAACGGCAACCAATTCGGTATCTATGTCAAGACTCTTGCTGATGAACAACTGGATGAGGAAGAAAGTATTCGTGACCGCGTTGTCAGTCTGTTGTCCGGCATTGTAGAGCCGTTTATTTCACATCCAAGGTATTTGCGATCAAAAAGCGGAGACACAGTCTCTGTAGTTCCCCACACTGCGACGTGGAAGCAACTGCTTGGTATCTTTGCCTTTTACGGCTGCACGCCAGACACCACCACGGAAGAAATTATTGAATTGTTTCTCGAGCGATTGCGCGCTCCCTCCTCTCGCCTGGAAAACGCATTTCCACCATACGCCGAACACATTCCACGCGACCTGTTATCTACCACACGTGGTTTAGATTTTCTCGCACGCGGGGATGAGTTTCAGGATGCAGCACTAAGCATCTTGGAGGGATTTGCGAGCGGAACCTCCCCGGCGGCGAGCGCACTACACCCACACGCTTCGAGCTACAGCGCTGCAGACTATTTAACACCGTTTCTTATTCTTGTAGCTGTTCGTGCGTTAAAGCTGCATCGAACGAACGCATATATCGACAGTGAAACTAAAGCACTCCTTGGTTTTGCGGCAACACTGGAATGCCTTAACGACTCATGGTTCTGGGCATTGTTGCCACTTCACATGATCGAAGACGCAACATGTCGTGAACTGGCGGTTGTTAATTGTCTCCGTCACAATGCCTATCGCTTCCAACAGGGCAATTACAGCAGTAACGCGGATTATAAGCACATAGTGGAACTTTTAAAGGTGGATGTATCACTCCTAGAACCGGAGCGACAACCTGAAGAACCACCTTTGCAGGCTCCTGTGAACGCCCCAAGTATCCGCACCCATGCGTCCCTTCAGGATGCGCTTGAGCGATTCAGTCGGAGCTTCCCCAAAGAATAAAGAAAAAAAAAAATAACTGCCACGCACCAACAGAATAGAGTTGTTCATCTTAATAAAATAAAATGCCGCGCTGAATGGTTGTCATTCTAAATGTTTGAGGCTGTAACTGTGCAGGGTTTTTTAATGTTAAAGAGGCCGCAGTTCTGGAGGGGGGAAAAAGAGCATGATTCTCTCTCTTTTTTTTTTTCTATCCTTTTCTTCACCTGCGTGCGTAGGTCTGATGGACTTCTTTTACCACCTCTGTGGCAGCATTTCTTATTTTTGCACATCCTTTGGTGAGATAGTTTGTGTAGCGTTCCACTTTTTCTCTTCTTTGCAAATATCGTAGTGGAACACAGAGGGAAATAAGAACCAGAGGTTCTCCCACAAAGAAACCCCCCCCCAAAATAAAAAATATATATATACAAAGGTGTTCACTGACCTCACAAGACATGGCCTTTCAGGCTGAGTGATACTTGCACATCCGATGTGCTCAAGTAGGAACGCTAGGCGGTTGTCGAGCGTAGCTGAAGAGTTCCTGAAATATATGTTTCTACTACAGCAAGTAACTTCTTTGTTCTTTCTTGGCGAGTTGTTTGGTTGGTATTTATTTCATGGCATTTCTGCTGAACCACATTATCATCATCATAACCCCGTTCACAGATGGTGCTGCGTCATGCATGTGCTTTTGGCGTGGGGGGATGTTGAGTCTTGGGATACAACTGGGGAGGAGAAATGGTGACGACATGGTAGGAACGAGGAGGGTTTTCATGAGGGTTGTGTGACACCCGTTGTTGTTGCTCTAACGCACGTGATGTTCCCACTCTTCTCTCCCTTCTTAACCGACGGCTCAAACGTTGAGAGGAGCTTGAGGGCTTGCAATAGGAGTGCCGTATTTCTACGTCTTCATTCCGGTCATGGCTATCCCTCCGTTTTTGTATCTTGTAGAAGAAAAGTATATTGTCGTTACGCAGCTGGTCGTAAAATGTGAGTACTGAAAAACCCACCCGACCTCACTCTTTACCGCCCCACGTGGGGAAGCGGTCCAAGGATGCTTTCCACACCTCGTTAGTTTCGTGGATGATTATAGGGAGGGAGAAGTAGTGCTTAGACCTATCCCCTATGGATTTTATTTCTTACCCCCGTAATAATCGATTCAGCAAAGGGAGAAGCGCAGATCGTTTCTTTTTCTTTTTTTGTCTTTATTCTCTTTTCAGTAGGGCAAATGAGGGGTATGGAATCGGCTATACCTTTTCAAGTGGCGGCTCCTACGCAAGGAATTGTGAAATATCACGTTCGGATTGTGCCATCTTATTTGATACATTATGCAACGGGTAGCGATTGCGTTATCGCAGCGTACGTTTCTTTTTTGTTTTCCCCTTCCCCATACGAAAAGAAAAAAAAAGAAACGATGAGGTTCTTTTGCAAGTTAATGGTGTCTTATGGGGGATGTGTATGTTTTTTTTTGCGCTTTTTATCATCCCCTTCTTCAACGCGACGACTACTACTGTTGATGCTCCAAAAGTTTTCTTTGTTGCTCCTTTTCTCTGTGTTGCTTTCTGTATTTGATTTTTGGGTCCACGTAACCCATAGTGGGGAATAATAGGTAAAGGAAGGAAAGGGGGGAACATCTAGGCCGATAGCTTTGAGCTGAAAGAAAAGGTGGTCTCTTAGAGATGGCGTTTTTCACCTTACCTTCATTTTCTCTCCGGTATCAAGGGAATGGGCGAATCGAAGACGTACACCTTTTTGTGAAGTGCTTATATCGTTTCTGGTTCTTCAAGGGGTTCTGGGGCTCCTGCTGGGCGTCGTGCATCGATTTTCTTAATAGTCTTGTTCTCTTCATCTTGGTACTCTTCTTCACGACGCTCTTCGACTGGCCAACCGCACTTAGCTGTGATGAGTTAAGCTGTGGCAACATGACTTTGGTGGGTAGTATGCACTTTCCAGTCATTCTGGGGACAAACCACACGGCTCTTGCGTTTGTCTTGCTAGTTTCCTCGCTCATTTCCGTATGCTACGAGTTTATTAAATTTGTGGAGATGTACAAGCAGCAAAAGGAGGTGGAGACCATGCTATGTACTATTGTCAATATCGGTCATACCACGCCAGTGCATCGTATAATGCAATTTTGGAAAAGGTTGAATGCGCGCGCTGACGGGCGTGAAGAGATTCCTCTCATGGGTGATCTTCCTTTCGTTGGTAATATGAGTTGGGGCGAATTTCTTGACGCCGTATGCGAGCGGATTCAGAGGGATCGGATGTTTGGTGTTGTGGCACACCGGGATTTTGACAGCCTTCGTGCGGTTCAGGCCTTTATGGTGTACGACAACTATTTCATTGCTCTTTATCAATATGGTGTTCTTGAGCGGGGAACACTGAGGTTTGTAGATGACGACGTTCTTAAATTGCTGATTTGCTCTATGTTCGATGAATTCAATACTTTGAACTCGGTAGGAGGTCAAGTTGCATTCGTTCGATGGCAGATGGTAAAGTATATCATCTTCTACACACTGTTTTACCCATTTCGTGTTGTATTTATTGTGACGCGTCTACTTGTCAAAAATGCTGCAATGCTGCGTTCAGACTGGGGAGATTACATGTCGAGGGATTGGAGTGGCAGAGCAAAATGGACATTTCGGTTGTACAATGAAGTGCCACACATTCTTTCTGCACGAATGTCGAAAGGGCGACAGAAGGCGGTGGAAATGGTAGATAGACTTCAACCTCACTCTAGTTTTAGTCGTTTTCTTCGCCGGACTGCGTCTGCGATTGTTTTCGCTACTCTGGGTTTGTCGTTGCTGAACACATCGCTCCTCATTTCGGGGTCTATTTGCGGTGTACCTCTTGTCTGGTGGCTTTCCATCGCCCTTGCGGTCTTCGCCGTTTATGTGGAGAAGGAGCCGGTGCAGCGCGAATATAACTACATCCCAGATCTTAAGAAGCTCATCCAGCAGCTGCATTATAGTCGGGAGGAATGGTTTTATTCTGGGGAGGCCTTCTACAATGCGCTCATTTTGGATTTCTTGAAAAGTCGCTTTTTCTTAATCATGAGTGATCTTCTTCGCACGTTGTTTATGCCTCTCATTCTACTTGGTGTATTGTGTGATGGCACAAGCATAATGGCAGTTGTGGATTGTGTCCACAGCGAATCAGTGCGTGTGGACGGACTGGGTTCTGTGGCGAAAGGCTCTGTATTTGATTTTAAGACAACCAGCACTGCGAGTGGTGACATTGGGGATGATAATGTTCGTGACAAGGGGCTCTCTATGTTTTGCTTTGATGAGAAGTGCGCCATGTCTATTGCAAGTTTTTTCTCCGTATACTTGGGCTGGGCCTCCAAACATATGATGGCAAATGGTGGGGAGAGCCCAACCGATGCCACAGAAGAACCGTCTTCTCTCCTCAACTGTTTTCTCCAAAATCTGCACCAGAAGTTGTCTTTGAGAAAAGAGGATGAACCTCAAGCATCGCAATACACATATCAAACCTTGGATGACGCTGTGAATGGGAGTTGCTGGCATCCAACGCAGTGGGAGTGCAGCACTGCCCATGAACGAGAGCAGTTGTTCGTGTCGCAGGCAACGACGTTATTTCCAAATGTGATGTCACAGTATAGTCGACCGTGGGTGACTGTGTCGTCTTCAGTTATAGGGAGGGAGGGTGTTCACAGCAACATTGCACCACCACATTCGGCATTTCCCTTCTTTGATCCACTTGGGAGGAAGAGCTGAAATGTGCCTTTGATGTATGCATGCACTCCCCCACCCCCCCTCTACATCTCTGTCCCCCTTTTTTGGACGTGCTTTTGCACAACACCGGGTGATGATTGTAGTTGCGGGAACGTGAAGCTTATCTTTTACTTATTTCTATTTGACCTTACCTGTTTTTTTTTTCTCTTTTCGTGTGGCCTTTTCTGCACTGTGCCTCAAACTTTCTTTGCTCGTTACTTTTTTTTTTTCATGTACGTTTGAGGAGATGTGGTGCATGAGTATTTAGCATGTATCTTTATGTATTTTGTCGTTTTTTTTTTGTTTTTGCATCCCCATAGGTGTGCGTATATTTGTCTGTATTTTCGTTTTTTTTTTTCTTTTGGCTTGTTTTTAATTCCTCCCATTTGGAATTACTCGTTGGTGGCAGCGCGCATGGAGCCGCTGGAGGAGCAGCTGGATTTGCTCTTGGAGGAGAGCCGCCAGAAACGAAGGTCGAAGATTGCGGAGCTAAACACCGCATTTGTCCAGCGTGTACGTGTTGATGTTGATGATATTGTGAAACGTGTTCAGTCATCCTTGATGAGTGAGCAACCGGAGGTGGAGCTGCAGGTGAAGCGTCTACTGCGCATGACGGAGGAGTTGGCTACTGGTGTTGATATGTGGCAGCAAAAGGCACTGGACTCCATTGAGGCTATTGCCAGGGAGCAAAAGGCCCTAGGTACCATGCTGCAGGAGGTCTCTCTTCGCACTACTGCAGAGAGGGAGAGTCTGATGAAACGGCAACAGCAGCGTGTCGAAGGGGTTCGTATGGCGTGCCTGGAGCGACTTAAGGGGGTGGAGCTGAAACTGTAGCTTTCATTCATTTGCTGCATAGAAAACAAGAGATATTGTGTGTGTCTGTGAGAGGGAGAGAAAATCAAGCGTGAATAGAAGAGCCTAAATTAGAAAAAAAAAAACGAAAACACAAAGGCGAGCAGCTTCAAAAATGTTAGATGCATTCCATTTCTCTCTATTGTGTGACGAATTTTCATTTCCCCCCTTCTCGCCTTTACACCGGCTTCTTTCTTGTAGAGTAATTTTAACCAGCTCTCTCTCTCTCCATATATATATATATATATATACATATACATATAGTGACATTTAGAGATGCGCCGGCTCTTTGCTTCGGGGAGTGGCAGGCGCGGTATTCAAGCATACTGTGCTTTAGTTGGCGCCGGGACACTCCCGATGCTCTGCGTGCGAACACTTCATGGGAGGTATGAGGCGTCGGTCTACTTTTCAGGTGGTGTGCGGCGCTCAGTTTTAGGATACGCAGCTTCGGAAAGTGCCGCAATTTATTCCAGGCGATGGCATAGCGGCTCTGCAGCGGCAGACTTTTACAAACTTCTCGGGGTGAAGCCAGATGCCTCAATGGACGAGATCAAGGCGTCGTACAAGAAGCTCGCATTACAGTACCATCCCGACCGCAACAGCGATCCTGGGGCAGAAGAAATGTTCAAAAGCATCTCTGAGGCGTACCATGTGATTGGCAACAAGGCGCGTAGGAAGGAGTATGATATGAGCCGAAGCGTGTCGTCGAGCATGGGTAGCGCCTCTGGTACTGCCTATCCCAGTGAACACGCCTATCAGAGCCCTCCCGGGTACCAACAGATGTCGAAGGAAGAGGCTGATCGTCTTTTTCGCGATCTTTTTGGTGGTGTGCGCGTGGATCAGATATTTCGTAATGTTGAAGAGGAGATCCTGCGTAGCAGTGCAAGCGGCAAAACTAGTCGTGTGTCACGTGAGTTTAGCGGGGCGGAGCAGACGTTTCGTCCCTTTTTCCGAAGCGAATCAGTGAGGATCTACACGGACGCACATGGGAATCACATGGAGGAGCACACGTACACAGACCCTCGTGGTACAACATTCACGGTGCGTACATCAACAAGCGCGCACCCCAACAGCAGCACAAACCAGAAAACTGAGGAATACTACGGCAATAAAGCCGAGACTAGTCGCGATGGCCGTTTTCACCTTGGAAACGCCTCGTTTAAGGTGAACCCTCGTGGCGCCACAGACGACTTTGGCCAGGCGTATTTTGGCGTGCGAACGCACGGGAGACATCCAATGGTGGCGATAATGATTGTCGCTGTGTGGGGAATTGTGATAGGCACGCTCGTGCTTGTCACATTTTCCTTCCTCGTATCACATCCCTTCTTCACGTTGCTCGTGCTGTTTCTCGTGTTGCTGAGGCGTTGGCGCTTTTTTTAAACATTGGTTTGTTCGTGCTGTTTCTAGAACAACACAGTGTTTTTTTTTATTCACTTCTGTCTCGCTCCATTTTCTTCTTTGACTTTGTGCATGTTACATGTGGTGGTAGTGGTTGTTACGGCGCATGTTCCCTACGGTGCAGCAACGTGTGCGTTCCCTCTGGTTGTTTTCGTTTTTTTTTTTTCCTTTGTTATTTACTGCTTTTGGCTTTCCCTATCATCTCCTGCTGTAATGAAATCATCTTCTTGATTGTGTTCTACTATTTTCTCTTGCCTATTATATTATCATTGCCTTATTTCCCATTTTCTTTTTGTGGTTTTTTTTTTTCTTTTCACTTTTGCGTGCTTGGTGTAAATAAATCCGTGTTTCAATAGTCAGAAGGTGGTGCTTCAAGGCTACTATCTTTACTCATCTGTTTGTGTTCTTTTACTGAACCACACATTTGCTTCTTCGTTTGCGAAAGAGGGGAATCATGAACCGTGCCAGGGTGTTGGATAGTCATACGGGTGACAACAGCGATCCCAATGTGCTTGTGGTTGGATCTTGCTTTCTTGACTACATTGCCTATGTAGACCACATCCCGCAGGTTGGTGAAACACTCTGTTCCCGCAGCTTCCAGAAGGGATTTGGCGGCAAGGGTGCGAACCAGGCTGTTGCAGCAGGCAGGCTTGGCGCGCGTGTGATGATGGTCAGCGTTGTCGGCTCTGACGGTGATGGTGCCGATTACATCGCAACGTTTCAGCACAACGGAGTGGACGCATCGTGTGTGTACCGTATGGAGGGCAGTGCCACGGGGTTGGCGATGATTTTTGTTGACTCTGAGACGTCAAACAATGAGATTGTGATTTGCCCTAATGCGACGCACGCCCTAACGGTTGATTTACTCCGCAGTAAGACCGACAACTATGAGCGTATCTTTACCAAGTCCTGCCGCTTCCTCGTCTGCCAAAACGAGATACCATTGGAGACGACTCTTGACGTCATTCGCGAAGGCCACAAGCGTGGCATTTACACTGTTTTCAACTCTGCACCTGCGCCTTCTTCTGCTCAGGCAAAAATGATTCAACCGTTTCTGCAGTACGTCTCGCTTTTTTGCCCCAACGAGGTGGAGGCGTCCATGATCAGCGGTCTGGAGGTAACAGATGGAGATTCTGCCATTCTCGCTGCTAGGAAGCTGCAGGCGAATGGTGTGCAGGATGTTGTTATAACACTTGGGTCTAAGGGATACGTTATATGCGAAAAGAACACGCAGCCGCGGCACGTTCCAGGCATTCCTGTGAACGCAGTGGACACAACTGGTGCAGGTGACTCCTTTGTTGGTTCAATGGTCTACTTCATGTCCAAGGGCAAGACACTCGCTGAGGCATGCGAGCGAGCCAATATCTGCGCCTCGATCAGTGTGCAGCGCAAAGGTACACAATCATCGTATCCAACGCCCAAGGAGCTGCCCAAACATGTTTTGAATTAACGCCAGAGCAGTATGCAGAATTAATGGCTCTTGCTATATATATCGGCGAGGGACGGTGGTCAGGCTGACCAGAGGACACAATCCCATGGGGGATTCCTGTGGTCAGGCGGGGGGTACGCAACGGTGTGAAAACGCAAGCGATAGAAAACGAATGTCAAGATGATAAGGGGTGTGTTTTCCGGCTACTTGCTTGGCCTAGTACAAAATTGAAGACGAAGCTCGGTGAAAAACAAAAATCAAAAAAATGAAAAACAGGGTTGGGTCTGCATGTACAAGGATAAGATGACTGACGCAAAACGAAAAAAAAGAAAAGTTGTCATTTACTTGAAGTGATAAATGGCATACTAAACAAAAAAAAAAAACCAACAACGCAAGGAGGGTAATGGTCACATGAAAATCAAAAAATGGCCTTTTTTTTCTGGGTGGGTAAGTGGTTTAGATGAATTGCGACATGCGGGATGAGTCTTATCTATTTATTGATTGCACTCTGCGAACGGATCAATCCTCAGAGGGGTTGGGGTACTACTAGGCTTCAACTACATGCTGCTGGGTAAAGAAAGACTGTGTGTGCATGTCTTTGAGGGAAAGGAAAGGGGGTTGTGTCCGGAAATGCTGAGGGTAGAGTGGATAAGAAGTATTGTGGTGCACGCTTTCTTTTTTTTTTTCAGATGAATATAGAAGTGCAGTCGGTGTATTGCCCCGTCACCACCACAGCTGTCTGTCTGTCTCTCTCTTTCCCTTTTCTTTTTCATTTGCATGATGGTTGCCGATTTGTTATCAGGTAAGGTGGTGGTCACTGAGGTACTGCCGCGGTGGGTTACATCAGCGGTGGCTAACGTGAGAGGAAGGGTGGGAGGAAGTAGCACAACAAGAACCACAGAAGAAAAAAAAAAAAGGCGACTGGCGAAGTTATTGAGCGGAAAAGGGTCTGAAGAACGAAGGCATGTCCGCTGCATATGCCGAAGAGGTGTTGTTACCGAGTTGCCCGACATCTCCAAATCCGCGGCGCCAGACTATGATGCCGCTCTCAACAAACCAGCGGTCGTACTCGCGGGTAAGCTCCAAGGGAATTTTTGGTGATGAGTCCCCATTACTGCTCTCTCCAATGCCGAAGTACCCGAATCGACGCCGAAGCATCACCTTTGCCGACTCGACTGAGGCCGTTGTGCGTGAAGAAAGACCACACTATACGGTATGGGAGATAGGTGCTACACCGAATGCGCGAAGGCTAGAGAGAAGCTGCAGCAGCAAAGGGTGCATCTCGAAGCTGAGATCGGGTGAGAACGCCGCCGGCGTCAACACCAATGTAGGTGTTTCCCAACAGCATCAGGAGCAGAATAGTCAGCTTGCCCTGGTCTCCGGGTCTCCAACTCTGCAGCGTGCAAGGTCCAACAGCCGGCAGCGTCGCGCCGCACGAAGGCAACAGGCACAACTGCATTATGGTTTTTATGATGATAGCATTGTGGAGGAGTATATTTTTAAAGCGAGAAAAGAACTAGAGGAGGAAGAGCAGCGGGAGCGGTTGGAAGAAGATTTGAAACGTCAGGAGAAGGAGAAGATGGAAGCAGAGAAGAGAGCCGTAGAGGCCAGTGTAAAGATATCTGCTTTGCAACATGCCAAGGAGTACCTTCTCTCAACTTCGAATGCCATACGTCTCTGTTCCATGTATTCCAATTCGGAACCACGAGATGATGTTGTCAGCGATGCGAGCAGCGGTGCGCCAAGGTTGTGTCACTACGCTCCCGGGAGGGAACTCAATCTTCTTCAAGGGGTGGACGAGAAAGAGAATGAGGGTGACGAGATTCAGGTGACCACGCGAAAACAGACCTCAAGGTCCGGTAACTGCTCTATGCCGTTAGTGACACCCATGGATGAAGCAGATGGTCTCGGTTCGAGAAAGCGACCGCGTGACATTTCGTCAAGTAAATTGAATCTTTCTCTCCGTTCTGTGCAACAGGACCATAACTACAAGAAGAGCAATGACAAATCCGATGATGATGATGACGATGAAAGCGGGTTAACTGCTAAGCGTAGGAAGGCGAAACTAGAGCGTATTGTTGCTCGTGTTCTCGAGCAACAGGCAAAGCGTCGTCATGGGAAGCGCAGTGTGGTGGTCATTGACTGGGATTCCGCAGAGGCTGAGGAGATGTTGCTAGACACAGCGTTTGGGGTGGGGGATGAGGAGGACGACGAGGACGAAGTGGGGTCGCCGCCACCGCTGCGAAAACGCAAGAGCGTGGCGCGGAAAAAAGTCACGGATGACGTGACGGTGGTGCCGCAACCAAAGCAGCGGCGGGTGCAAGGAGCACCGGCAACTCGATCCGCGACGACACGCGCCCCGTCCATCAAGACTTGCACCGCCAGCTTGAGCGTTCCTCCAGACCTCGGGGAGGAATTGATTCTTGAGGAAGAACAGCCAATGTTACTTCGTCGCACGACAGCAAAGAAGAATGCCAGAACACGTTCTCTTTCTCATCTCTCTACAGAGACAGGAGATAATGTTGTCTTTGAACAGGCGGTGAATATATCACGGAAACCCCCGACACGCGTGCAGGCCAAGAAAACATCCATGAGGGGTCGAGTAGCTACCACGAGTGCCCCAACGGTGGAAGCACCGCCTTTTGTACCCCCTCCTTCCCACCGTTACACATCTGTTCGCCGTGACGCATTTCTGAGTGTCGATGCCCCGGAGCCTCTTGGAGCTGCACCTCCACCTGTTCGCCATCGACGCAAAAGCGTCACCGCCTCAAAACCACCCGTTGATATGGCTTCCGTATCACCGGATGATCCGATGGCGGTTTTTTATGGTGCTGATTTCCCAAGTCCATCTAAATTCAATGAAATGATGCTGGCCGCCGGATGCCTACCCGAATCACGACGAACGGGGCGCGGACAGCCAGCGTTGATGCTCCCCACAACAATTTCTCGCTACCACTATTAAGCGAGAATGTGGCATGAGTAATGGTGATGCTATAATAATAATAATAATAATAATTGTAATAATAATACCATTGGGGACTGGTGGGAACGTATGGTGTGTTTTTATCTGTCCTTGTTTCTGCCTCTTCAGTACGGGGGGGGGGTAGAAAATGAATAAAGCACTGATCATCAAAAAAAAAACAAGGAAAAAAAAGGTTGGCTGCACCGCTTGTGTTATTCTTGCTTGCAACACTTTTTTGCCTACCACCTATATTGTAGCTATTATTATTATTATTATTATTATTATTATTATTATTATTATTATTACTCATGCAACCTTTCACACTTTTTCAATACCAATGAGCTTTTTCGTGGGACTATTACCTCTAGAATCACCCAGATTCCCATATCACTAGATGCACTGAGTCGTTTCTTATTCTATTATCTCTTTACTTTTATGTTTTATCCTTCTTCCTGATAATATATATATATATATATATATATATATGATCTGTGTGTGTGTAAAATTGGTCTTGCTTCTGTGCCTATCGGCAGCAACGTATTTCTCTGGACATGGGGGACACTACTGCTATGAAAGGCAGAGGAAGGGGAGAGTGCTCTGTAAGGGGCTGAGCAGACGGTGACATGAATAGATACAATGAATAGAGTAGCTGTCTGTCACGTTTGAGGTGCTCAATGAGAGTTAGAGAGAGAGCGAGGCGGCAAGAGTCGCTTTTGATATTATTAGATGAATCGGAAACGTAAAGCAAGGAGCCGGAGAGGAAATTACCGAAAGGCATTGCGCTTCTTTGTACTTGTTTTTTACTCTCTTCTTTTGTATATGTTTGCGTTGTCGGTGTATGTTACGAATGCAGCAAATGCATCTGTACCCGCGTTTTTTTGTTTGTTTGTTTGTGGCCGCCTTCATCACGCCGCTACCACAAATAATAGAGCCTTTACGCGTGTCTATGTGTCTGTTTTTGTTGTCATTTCTGGATGATGCTCATCGCATTCCAACTGGTGTGTGTGTAGGGTATGCGGACTTTTTTTTTCTTTTTGCCTCTGCTGCTGGTACTTATGCACCCTCTCAAGAGGCAAAGGAAAAAAAGAGAGGTGTTGGGAACACAATGTCTCAGCGGCAATTAACTTCCGGGTCACTGGTGCCTTCGCCAATAGCATTATTGGTTCCGAAACCAATGCAGATTCTCATTGCGGATGGTGATGCGGAAGTTGTGGAGAAACGGATTCCCGGGGAAAAGCGTTTTTTTGTCCATCTTTTCGATGAGGTGGAGCGGGAGGAGGTGGTGCGTCGTCGGTTGTC
This sequence comes from Trypanosoma platydactyli, assembly GCA_030849675.1. Taxonomy (NCBI): domain Eukaryota; phylum Euglenozoa; class Kinetoplastea; order Trypanosomatida; family Trypanosomatidae; genus Trypanosoma; species Trypanosoma platydactyli. Next base: position 11,211 of record JASANU010000813.1, on the reverse strand, counting down.
GTCCCAAGGCACTCATGAGCGTGCACTCGCGGAGTTGCGCTGGGCTCGAGCGACGTTGTGGAATGATGAGCATCTACAACGATATCTGTACACTTCTGACTGGCTGACGTGGCCATCGCTCCAGGAATTGGCAAGTGTTGTAGATCTTGTGTGTTCTGCAAAAGAGACTGACATAGTTCCTGACTTTGTTGGCGCAAACTCTCTCAAGAAGGCCCTGGAAATTGTTCGACAGGAGGCCTTGTACCCCGGCCTGCACCCATTGAATGAGCAATCTATTGCAGGGCCGCTGGTCGCGTTGAAGTCCACTACAGGCAATGGCTGCACGGCTGGTGATACCCTACACAGGGTGGGGATAGCTGGTGAGCAATGTATTGGAAGCTCTGTGTGGGTGGTGGAGCCTCATACACCTTCCTTTAGCGCTGATGCGGTATTGTCTCTTCCGCTGGCAACTCGTGTACAGAAGGAATGTGTAGGGGTTATGCAGCCTGCTCTTGCCGCTTCGAACAGCGTGGGTGATTCTTGGACTGCCGTGAGAAAGGCACACCGTACCAGTATAGAGGGACGTGGTCCAGGTATTTTCTATAGTATCCCGGATTACATACTGCAGGTTGGGGCAACCGCAATGGAAGTGGCAAGGCTTTTCAAGGATGCAGCGGAACAAGGACGACGAGTACGCTTGCGTGTTGGGGTTTACCTCACCTTGCTACAGCGAAATGAAGTCTATGTGTTGATGCAGGGTTTTCATCCGATTTCCAATGAGGATTTAAAGGACAAAACAGACGGGAGGGACGACAGAAGCAGCATTATCGCTACTGCCGCTTTCAACATCGTCAATGACGGTGACGAAGAAAAATTGAAGACTAGTTTTCATCAAATGATAGGGCAAAGCTACGATGCATGCCGGGCCGCTGGTCTTTTGCTACTTCTGGCTGAGGGGGAAACCTTGGAGGATGCACTGCGCCTGCGTTTCTTAAGCCCCCTTGCATCTGCCTACAAGTGTGTGGCGTCATATATTCTTACCCCGTCGACGCGAGTGACACATGTTGTGGTGCAGCACAACCCGTTTGCTGTCATTCACGGCCAACGGGTTGAGGGGACATTTCCAGAAAATCGCGAAGCTCGCGAGGCACTCTCAGAGTTGGTCGCTTCGCGTGAAGGGGAGGCACAATCTGCATCGCATCAGTCGTTACAGCAAGGCAGTACCATTAATACTACTACTACTGCTGCTGCTGCCTCTGCAGCAACTCTCACTTCTGTAACCCTCACAGGAGAGCAGTTGCGCCGTGGCGTTGATGAGGCGCTCTTCAAGACGCTCTCTCAGAATCCGTTGACAAAGCTGGATCTTAGCGCACACACCAACTTGGCGCGGTTCAAAAATCTTCCGAACTTTGATGCTGTTTTGAAGGACTCACTGCGACGAATTACGGAATACCGAGGGAGGAAGTACCACTTGAAGGAGTGAGAGGTGCGCATTGCAACCGGTTTGCTGCTCACTTGTTGTGGCATTTTCGGCGCTGCTGCTTATGCGCCTGCTTGAGGCGGGTAAAATGCATGACGTTTTGGGGGGCTAATCAACTTTTATCTACACATTACCCACTCTATCCTCTGTCTCTTTATTCCCTTCGTCTAGGATCAATGACAAAGCAACAACAACGGCGATGAATATTGCTGCTGCTCTTGTTTCCCCACTTGGTAGCCATTTGTTTTTTAATTGGCTGCATTCTTTTTTCTTTTTTCCCTTTTTCCCTTTTTCCTATTTTATTTTTATTGTTTGCTTGTTTATACACTTCTTTTCTCGGTTCTTATTTCTGTTTATCCTCGTCTGAAAGTCGTGCACCGTTGTCGTGGTGTGGTTGCGCTAGCGTGGAAGAAACACGTCCGCACGGGTCGTTGGGAAAAGAAGAAGTCTGCAGAAGTAAAAGCAGAAGAGGGGCAGTAGCAGTGGTGGTAATAAAACTGGGGAATAGGACAGACACGTGTAGAAATGGGGAGGAACGCTCGCCCGAGGCGCACTTCCCGCCCCGCGGTAAAACGGCGGCACGAAGTGCAGGAAAGCGCTGCCGAGGTAGATCCCGCCCTCGTTGAGCGATACCGCAGCACGCGTCAACCAATCAAGAAGAGCCAACTGTTCGCGCAGCTAAGGGAGCAGTTAAAGGATGCTAAGCGTGCCCGCCGAGAGACACGTGAGAAGGAGCGCAAGACTCTAAAAGATAAGGCACCAGCCAAAAACATCCCGAAGACAAAGGAGCGCCTGCGCCGCCCTGACGTGACCATTGTAGACGATAAGAAAGACGCGGAGATTCTTCGAGACGAAGCTGATGATGAGTTTGCGGCGTACTTCCAGGAAGGACAGAAACCAGTTATTCTTATCACAACAGGTGAACGGCCGTGTTTCCGCACGAAGCAATTTGTGAAGGAGGCGCTTTGGTTATTTCCAAATTCTACCTATCGTCCTCGCAAGGACTACACGCTGAAGGAGATCACGCAGTTTTGCATTAATCGCGAGTTCACCGACTTGGTAGTGATCACGGACCGGCTGAAGGAGCCACACAATCTTATAGTGTCTCACCTGCCACATGGCCCTACAGCAACATTCCGCGTATCAAACTTCATGACAAATGAGCAGTTGAAGGACCCTGCCCCACGGACTGAACATTACCCCGAACTGATCTTCAAAAATTTTGACACGCGCTTGGGCCGTCGCATTCATCGCATGTTGGAGTGTCTCTTTCCCTCTACGCGAGACTACGCTGGCCGTGCGGTGGCGACATTTCACAACCAGCGTGACTACATCTTCTTGCGCACGCACCGGTACATCTTCGACAGCCTAGATACCGTGCGAATCCAGGAGATGGGTCCTCGATTTACTTTGCGGCTCTTGTCGCTACAGTCAGGGACGTTTGACACACAATTTGGCGAGTATGAGTGGTTCCGAAAGAAGGAGCATGACTCAGACAAGCTCGAGTGGTACATCTAGGCCACCTGTCTACCCTTTTGCTTTTTTTAAACAAAAAAAGAATTAGGACGTTTAATGGAGGAGAACACAAAAAAAAAAAAAACAAAAAAAAAACGGAGACGACGACTCGTTTCTGTCTTTTTTTTTTTCTTAAGTGGAGGGTACAATTGGGGCATTTCTCCTTTTGTGTGTTTTTTTTTTCTTCTTTCTAACAAAAAACAAAAAATGAATTCAATTCATTCCACTCTTCATTTCCACTTCTTTTTCGTGTTTTCTTTCTGTAAAAAGGTGAGTTGTTCTGTGCTGGTGGGGCCCCTCTTATTTTTATTATTTCCCCTTTTCCAGAGCTTCTGCATATGACCTCCTTGGAAAGGGTGCGGGCGGTGGTGGAGCAACTCGCTACTGTCAACCCGTTCACAAATGCCAAGAACTTGCCCGATATTTCGCGTCCCCATGAATCGTCTATACCACGCGAGCTACTGTCGATAGAACAAATACCCTACGTGCAGAAGGTGCTTGATACGTTGTCATACAATTTTCTTCCGCAGACGTTCTTCTGCTTGGATAAGCATCGCTCCCTGCAAAATATTCTGCTGACATCGAAGGAAATTCTCTCTGAGGCTCTTCCAATCCGGTGCTTGGAGGCCACTTTTGTGGGGCTTTATCTGACGCAATGCATGCAGGATGTTGACCGCATTCCTCTTTCTTTTAGATCAATGGCAAAGAAGCGATCATATCATCACATTGTCCTCGTTGTACGTTGCGATTCACTTTACGGATCATTGGGTCTCAGTCGAAAGTCTACACTTATGGATAAACCTGTAGTGCACAGTAGCTTGTTCGACCTCATTATGGAGTACAAGAAGCAGTATGAGCTTATTGGCCATAAACTGATTGACTTCAAATTAGGCCTCTGCGTGAACCATGAGGCATATTCACAGAAGGCACCGTGCTGGCGCTATATTGCGGTGAATATGTGTAAAGTAAATTCATCATCTGAGCCTGTATCTCCAGAATCTGCTACTGAACTTGGGACATGTGACGTTCAAGAGCTCCCTTTGAATGGGCGGTTGGGCGACGATCCCAATCGCCTAGTCGATGTAGCAAGGTTATTGGCGAACTACTCAGTTTTGGTGTCATCAATCTCTGAGCAATATAACAAATGCATCCCTTCGTATGCTTGCGGTTCGCGGAGCCGTTTGCAACCAACATATTTGAAAGACCTTCATGAAATGGAAAATGAGGTAGCACGAGAGGAGAACAAACGACGGTTGGAAAGAATACGTAATGGGTTGTCTCCATGTGCTTCATATATTTTTGCACAGAAGCGCGCTGCTTCTCGCTCTGTATCTAAGAAGCGTGGTAAATATTCAAGTGCGGCATGTACACAACTAGAGGTAATGAGAAGACAGAAAAAGTCTACTGCTATTAAAGGGGCTTCGAAAACCAATGATGCTATTCCGTTCTCGGAAGATTGTCATGAAGGTAGACAAAAGGGTCACTTGCCGTTTGTAGTTGGAAGCTCTTCGACTTCTTCTCCGGACATGTGTCATAGTAAGGTAGTTGACAGCAATGCCTCTGATGATGCTAGGGACGATGTAACAGAGGGAAATCGTGCTGTTCTATCACCATTCGAGAGGTCATCCCTTCCCCATCTAGAAGGGAGTGAAGAAGCGGATTCATTGGTCATGTTCTCTGGAGGATATTCTGAACCCGTCGTTACACGATCCTCAATTTCTAATGAAGCAAGTGCTAATAGCATTATGTAGTTGTTACTTACCCGGGATGGGGGTTATATCGAGCCTTTTTTCGGGAAAGTGTGCGTATGTGGGAGGGGAATAGGAAACCGGAAAGGAGATCACAATCGAAACGGAAATAGTGATGGAGGGGGCATGTTGGGTGGAAACACTTGCGTATTAAAATTAGTCTTGAAGGCATAACACCCCCCCCCTTTTCCGCCCGTTATGTTTGTATTACTTTTTTTTTTCTTCTTGTTATGTTTTTCATTTTCTTAGCCTTCTTCACCACGCCTCTTCTTCTTTTCTTTTCTGGTATACATCATCCCTTCTTTCTTTTTTTGCTCCTTTTTTTGTGTGTGTGTGTGTGCTTTTCTTTCACGCGTTAGATTGTGGTGCTAAAGGGGGTGGGGGGGGAGTTCACGAAGCATTTCTCCGAGCATAGCACACACTCACTCATTGCTTTCTTTTGCTGTAAGAAGAACAAAAAAGAAAATCTTATGTAAGTATGCTTTTTATGTATATTTTTGTGATTTGTGCGGGAAGGTCCTCTGTATGTCTGTGAATATTTTGGCTTGTTGTTTTTACAATTTTTCTTCTTCTTGCCGTGATGCTCGTTACTTCCATCTCTCCTGTGCTCTTTCCTCATCATTTCTTGCTGCACATCCCTTTTCCCCCACCTCTTCTCTGGCCCTGGGGCTTGTGGCGGATTCCCCCCTTCTCACCAGAATGAAGGGCAACAACAACAAAAGGCACACGCCCCTCAGTTTCTTGTCTTTTTTATGGTCATTCCGTGACTTTTTGTTAGCAGGTGGAAGGGAACCTTAAATTGCCTTTTTTTCTTGAAGAGGGGGGTGTGGGTGGGTAGAAGACCTCCTAATTGTTTTCCAATTTTTGTTGTTCTTGTGGTGGTTGCTGCTTTCTTTTTGTTTTTTTAGCGGCTTTTTTTTTCTCTCTCTCTCTCTCTCATTCTCCGTTTGTGTGTGTGTGTGTGCTTTGTTTCCTGGCACGGCGGTATCATCCATTTGCAAGCCACATGTCGTTGAATACATTTATGAAGTCCGCGCATGAACATGCAGTTTTTGTTGGAAGCACGCTTGCCTTCCTGATGTGTGTGTCGGCCCAGCGGCTGAGTCTCAGCCGGTACAACACATACGTTGGAACGATTCAGACGGAAGACGACACCAAGGTGAGGTTTTCGCTAGTTCATGAGTTCATGCAAATCGCACGACTAGCGTTGCCGACATTGTGGTGCAAAGAGTTTGCTGGCACCGTCACATTCATTTTGCTCTTCGTCGTCAGGTCCTTTTTGCGTGTAGCAATATCAAAGGCCAATGGCGCGGTGATGAGAGCCATGATCGAAGGAGCAGCGGAAGAGCGGGTATTCAATTTTATCCGTATGATTCTCCTACGTGCCTCTGTGTCGATGATGGCCGCTGTCTGCAGCGGTTGTGTGGAGCATTTACGTGCATGGCTCATTGGTTGCTACCGCGTGCGACTGGCCCGGTTTTTCCAACGCCGGTTCTACACCCAGCTAGTCTACTACCGGGCGACAATAGTGGATAATCAATTAGAGCCGATGGACACAGTGATTTCGACGTATTGCGGCGAGTTTGCTGAGCATTTCGCAGAACTTCCGTACTACTTCTTGCTCCCCATACTGGAGGTTATCACTTCGATGGTGGCACTCACGAAGCACGTCGGTGGAAGTGCAGCAATGATAGCATGCGGGAGTGTTGCGACATCAGTGTTTTTGCTGCAGAAACTCTTACCCGCGTTTGGGAAGGTCCATGCATGTCTTCTTTCTAGAGAGGACGATCATCGTCGAACGCTGAAGAATGGTTTGAATAGTGCGGAAAGCATTGCCATGTATGGTGGGAACAGTTACATGCAGCACAAACTGGAAGTGAACCTATCCAGGGTGAAGTACGCGCTGGATTACTTGGCTCTTGCCCGTGGCCACTTTGCTTTGCTGGAGAATGCCTTTTCCGCCGTATTGCATACAATCTCCAGCATTGTTGTCTTGGGTGGGTTGCATGGGGTTGGAAAAATGCCTATGAACGATATTTATGTGGGTCTACAGTACATGCAGGACCTGAACGAAAGTGTGAAGGACTTTGTTGTGAATTTCCAAGAGATGTCACACCTGGCTACATTCACCACGAAGCTTGCTGAGTTTGATACAGCACTTGCGAACATTGCGCAGGGTACCGTTGCCCGCACCATGGGTGTCACATCTACTCTCAGCATGAACTTGGCAAATGAGTGTGACTACTCGCGCGTGCAGAGCACAGGGCATCTCACAGACGGGGAGCGTTTCCGTCTACTTTCTTTTTCTAACCTGAAGTTGACAACGCCGTCCGGGCAGGTGCTTTTCAGCAACCTCAACCTGGAGATGGAGAGTGATCAAGACTGGGTGATTGTGGGAGAAAACGGATGTGGCAAGACTTCCTTTTTGCGCATGATTTCAGGTTTGTGGCCCCAAACGGAAGGGCATTACACTGTAGATAAACGTGTCAAACTGTTGTTTGCGCCACAGCATAGTTACATGGTACCAGAATGCACACTACTAGAGCAACTAATGTTTCCTCAAATAGCTTCTTCCCCAACCGAGGAGGACATCGCCTGCTTTCAACAAGCGATTCAGCTCTCGGGAGCGCAGTCGGTGGTTGACCTCCTCGGTGGGCTCAACAGCCCATACGTGGGTATCGATCCCCAAAATATTTCTGTCATGTACGATTGGAGCTCTCTTAGCGGTGGCCAAAAGCAGCGCATCAATATGGCACGTGTGTTCTATCATGTGCTTCGTATGGACAGAAAGCGTGAAACGCCTCTGGCAGTTCTGGATGAGGCAACATCGATGATGGATGAAACAGAGCAGGAGGTGCTTCTTAATCTGCGCAAGTTAAATGTCCGTATGCTCTCTGTAACACATCGAGATGCAGTGATTAGCCACCACACGCATCTGTTACGTATTATGCCGGGCGGGGGTTGGATCACAGCTCCCCTGAGGCCGCATGAAGGTACTGATGCAGAATCCTTGAACATCGAACAGTAATGTTATATATATATATATATATATATATATATATATATATAAAGCAAACAACAAGAACAACGATGAGAAGTGGAGGAAAAACCGTGGGTTAAGACTCAGTTTAGGGGAAATACGTGCATATATTTTTATGTGTGTGGTGAGTGGAAGGGAGCTGGTTCTTCGAAGCTGCTCTTATGATAGCCATTAGCTGCTTTTATTGCCGTCGCCTTCCAGACGGCTTCTCTTCGTTTTCCTGTTGGCTTTTCGCCTTCATACCATGTAGTGTAGAAGCAGTGTAAGATACGCATGAAAGAAGATAGTAGGGTGATAGAAACAAGGGAAGTTAAAACCTCAAAGAATATGATTACAAAAGGAAAAAGGAAAATGTACTATTAACAGGAAAACAAAGAATAAAAAATTACTGTACAGACGAAACGTGGTTTAATGCATAATATGGGTGATTTCGTTTTTCTAGTGTGTGGGAGGGAGGTGGTTTGTATTTACTTACTTTCTATCTTTGCACTTTATGCGTGCATAAATGTTGTTTCTATCATTATTATCATCATTATTGGAGTTGTTGCTGTTGTTATTATTATTATTTCTGTACGTCCACGTGTGTGCTCGTCGCGGTGGGTGGTGTGGGAAATGTTTTGTCTCTGGTGGAGCGCAACATAATTTTGCCGCTGCCGGGGGGGGGGGGGCCCCCCCCCCCCCCCGGGGGGGGGGGGGGGCGGGG
>JASANU010000812.1:0-64500 GCA_030849675.1 Trypanosoma platydactyli | reverse complement strand
GAAGAGTTCGGTTCACTTGAAGTGCTGCCGACTGCAGAAGAGTTCGGTCCGCTTGAAGTGCTGCCGACTGCAGAAGACATTAGCCCGCTGGCAGCACAGAGTAGCAGCAAGGCGACGTGAAGCGCGTGGTGTTTCATGACTTATGGCAAAGGTGTCTTCTGGAAAAAGGAGGCGAAGATGTTGAAGGAGGGAAGATGGAAACACAAAAGCACGCGAAAAAGGGAGACAAAACACACAGGAGTGCCTGTCAATGCGGTCCTACAATAAGGAAGGAGTCAACAGACCAAAAAAGAAAAGGAATAATGTCCGCCTTCATGTCTCGTTGTTAAGTAGAGTCTCCACTTCCCTCCTCCTAACCAGAGACCCAAACAGAGAGAGCGTTATTGTATTGCAAAGCAGTGTTTGAGGTAAACACGAGATGAAGGAGGTGTAAAGAAACAGGTCTTTGCGTCCTTTGACAGACTTCGATTTGCTGCATTCTTTATGAGAGCTTCACTGATGAATGGGGGCAGCAGGCAGCACCTCACCCCGCCACCCGCGCAAGGCGGCCAGGGGAGGACTTAATGGCTGGGGTTTTCACAAAGAAAATACGAGGCTCTGCCTGTGTGTATCAAAAATACACAATCATAGAAGGCAGCCTTATTGCCATGATATTAGCAGCGAGTCTCAACCACTCCCGCCATAACGTCTCAGAAAAAAACGAAAGTAGAAGAACAAAATAATAAAATGTTGTTTTGTTCGTTCAAGACCCCCGATAATGCCAACAACAAAAAAACCATAGAGTCATTGCCAAGATGCCTCAAGCCTATTTGTTTTCTACCCACGAAAGAAAAGTGCCGCCAAAGCATTTCAGAAGCATCCTAGGGAAGATGGGAGGGAAGGGTTTTCGGTAACCAACGCTTCACGTGCGATCTAGCAGAATAAAGGATACAACAAAATAGAAAATATTTGCCTCAAGATCGGTCGGTCAACGCGACTCCCACCGACCCACTCCTCAAACAGAAAACAAGCGAATCGAGCCCATGAATTTCCGCTCAACCGCAAAAAAAAAAAGACGAAAATCAAAAAGAAAAGAGTCACAAAACCAATTTTCGACCTAACAACCCTCTCAAGACTCGTTACTACTTGCGCGATAGAAGAGCAACGCAGACAAGAGGCGTAACAAGCTGCGCTCACCAGAAAACATTACCACCGGTTCCGTCCACACACACAAGTATAATAAACCACCTTCCGCAATGGGCGAAGGTTTTTTAAAATTAAAGAAAAAAAATGCTATTATTCATACAAACATTAAAAGAACTTCTAATACCATGCATTGTCAGTCGCAGAGTGCTCAAACAACAGCCATCAACGAAGCCGCCAACAACACCACAATAGCCTGCGAAACAAAACGACAAACAACCCCATCGATCCCTGAGGAGAATCCTCCAGGACTGCTGACAATAATAGAGTTATCCCCACTCGAAGTGCTGCCGACTGCAGAAGAGTTCGGTGCGCTTGAAGTGCTGCCGACTGCAGAAGAGTTCGGTGCGCTTGAAGTGCTGCCCATTGCAGAAGAGTTCGGTTCACTTGAAGTGCTGCCGACTGCAGAAGAGTTCGGTCCGCTTGAAGTGCTGCCGACTGCAGAAGAGTTCAGTTCACTCGAAGTGCTGCCGACTGCAGAAGAGATCGTTCTGCTTAAAGTGTTATTGACATCTATAGAACTAGAGGATCTTTGACTAAAATCAATTTGATGTGGGCTATTGATAGTGGTGTACACCTTTTCCTATATTGGAAATAGAATGCTACAATTGGGGAAGACAGATACTGCGAGTGGAAGTGGTGTGGGTGCGGGACGTGAGTGCTATGTATCATCACCGCTATAGTGCGTTGCAATTCAGTACAGTCTTATATATATTGAAGCATACATTTATAATGAGTTTTTTTTTGGTGGTTGTTTTATGTGTATTATGGAGTTGCTGTTGTTGTATAGGGAGATTGGTTCCCCTCACGGTTGCTTGTGTTGTTTATTATGTTCAGGTGCCCTGACTGTGTCTTAGGCGTCGCTATAATGAGAGGATAGTAGTTGTGCAGCGCCTCCTTGGCAACAGCCACGTTGGCAGAAGCCGAGGGCACAGCGGTCGGACTTGCATCGCAGGACCTCTGATGAAACGGTGGAAAACATCTCAGAAAAGCACTTGACACCTTTTTTGACACACTTCTTCTTGAGGAAGACGAAACCTGCGTTTTCTCCTCTCTTCCTGTTTCTACATTTGAATTGAATGATGCACATTGCCCGCCATCGTAGATCATTTTGGTTGCAACTCAGTTGTGCATTCGAAGGGAAACATGGTTTAAACGTTGAGTGGTATGGGATCGGAAGTTGAGGGTGCTATTCATTCCTTTTCCCAGCAGATTCACCAATAGTCAATTATTTGACATCTCCGCCCTCCTCTCCGGCTTGTATGAGACCTTAACTGGCGTTGCCTGTTGAGTGGGTGGTAAAGTAAGTCAAGAGAAAACACCAAAGTAGAAACAAGCAAACAGGGGTAGGGGCCGTCGCGTAGCGTTTCGCCCGCCAATCCACCCACTAGGCCGCTTTAGCGGGACGCGGGTCTTCTGCCATTTGGGTGGTGGATTGGCACAAACCTTTCCTCGGAGAATGGCCTCGTTGCCACCCTGTCCCGTGGGCAAAGCACCTGCAGCCCCGGACGGCGGAGAGGGTGCTGGTCGGCTTCCCCGAACTGCGCGCCGTGGGTTGTTCTAAGAGCATCGGATCCTCGATCGTGCTGAACCATGTGGCGCTCTCCGAACCCATGGTTTCTGCGGCGCTGGGACCCGCATGTGGGGTATAAAAAATAAGCAGTTGGCTGTGCCAGGGGTTGTCCTCCTCTGGCGTCCCGGTCTTCTTGATCCCCTGTTCCCCATGTGGTCGGCGGAAGTACGGTGCTAAAAAAGCCCCATCTGTGTATGACCTATTTCTTTTTTTTTGTTCCATGGTGCGCTGCAACGTTGCGGGAAAGGGTTCTTGCAGTTGGGGCGCTTGCTCTCTCATGTGTGAAGCCCCACCCCCATCCATTGGTGTGCTCGTGCTGTGGTTTTGTTGGCGGTGCAAGGGTGGGACCGTCCTGCGCATGGCTTTTGGAACCCATGGTGTTCGCACCAAAAGAGCGTGTTGGAAACTTTCACCTCGTCGTCCTCTGGTCGCTATCGTTTTTTTTTCTTTTTTTTTTTGGGGCATTCCGCGTTATGGAGGAGCCGAAGGTGGGAAATGAGGCCAGTTTGCGACGCGTGGGGAAGTGTTTTATGTGGGCAAAGTGCTGTAGACGGGAGCTTCGTTTCTGCGTCCTCTGTTCAACGTCCTTTGGGACTTCCAGGGATGACCTCGCATAGTTTGTACGGACCGCCATCCAAGGTTTGGCATGACACGGGCGATGCATCCCAGCATTTGACGTTTTATTTTATTTTTTTTTTTCTGTTCAGCAAAAGAGTATTCTTTTCGTTCTTTTGTTTGGGAGTGTTGTAGGTGGTGGCGATTCTTATTACTGCTCGTTGAAATCGTGACGTAACCATCCGATGTCTCACGCCGCGACGGATGATGCGGTTGGCAGTAGGTAGGGATGCAGGAAGTATTTCTTGGCAAAATCTCATCTGAAGACGCCATCATATAAGTCGTTCGTACTGTGGCGAAGAGTGTCGATTTCCAAGACGCAGAATGAAAATTCTGAAGAGAAGTATATTTCTGTGCTGGAACAACAACAAAATTTTTCTTGTTAAAAATTTTTTTCCTTCGTCCGAATCGCATAGAACGGTTTTAATGCCGTGCGGTGCTTTGCTCATGTCCCTAGTTGATCATACCTGCGCTGCAAAAAGTCCCCACTTGGAGATGCAAAAACTTGTGTCGCCAACGGTGCCAGAGGAATAAAGAGAAAGGGAAAGAGAAAAAAGGAAAAAAAAAACATATGCAGTTGCAAAAGGGCGGCATCTTCATGCACATGAATGACGTGTAAAAACACGAGGTAATGCGAGCCATATATACATGAGTATGTGTGTGTGTGTAAATAATTCGGGTTCCGCATGTGATTGGCCAGAAGAGGGAATAAAAAAAAAAAAAAACAACAAAAAACAAAATTAAAAAGAACTACTACATCAACTTCATGCCTGGACACCATGTGCAGAGGAACCACAGATATCAGCACAGGGTTTTTGAAGCTTCATATCATAGAAGAAATAGTGCGCACAAAAAAGTCATCTGCACCTGCTGTTTACCATTTTTGGTTTCTTTTCACCCTCACCCCGCCTGTTATATACATATACACACATATATACACACATATACACATATATATATATATATATATGTATATATGAAAATATATTGGGAAGGCGTTTCGCGTTCTCTCTCTCTCTAGTGACATTCCCACCCTTGCGCTTGTACATGGATGTATCATAGCGAGAGTAGGCTGAGAACACATCCCTCCCTTCCTTTTCTCTTTCCCCAAACAAACAAACAAAAGCCCTCATCAACCGAGACGGCTGTTGGGAAGGAAGGGGGAGCAGGAAAATAAAGGAATGGGGAAGGAAAAATGCCTTCAAACAAACAAAAAACTCCTTTTTTCCCTCCCCACGCGCGCACATGTGTGTGTGTGTGTATGTGTTCTTTCTTCCGCTCTTGCGCGACTTAACTGCCTCGTTCTTTCCAGCTGCCTCGACTATCACTACACGTTCACACTCTTCCTTCCCTGCACCCTCTTTCTTCTTCCCCCCCCCGTGAACGAAAATTTCAGCTCCACGTGTGCGAAATTACCGCATGACTTGCGGACCGCCCCCACTCCCGCTTTCTCTGCTTCCATCACTTCTTTCTTGCCCACCTCCTTCATGCTGCATTTTATGAGGAGCAGCTACATTTAGCGCTGTGTGTGTTGGGGTTTGATTTCAATGGAACTTTTTTTTTTGTTTGTTCTTGGTGTTTTGTTGAGTTTTTAAAATTATTATTATTATTATTTATTTTGTATCGTTCCTCCGTTTTTCTTCTTTTTGTTATGTTTTGCAGATCGGCCCCCACACTTCCCTCCCAACTGTCCGACTACGCTGCCACGTGCCCCGCCTGACCCCCACCAATTCCCTGCAACCGACTTCTTCTTTTGTCCGTTCTTCTCCCCCCATAACTGAGATGCCCCCCCCCCCCCCCACCACCAAAAAAAGAAAAAAAAAGAAACGCCTTCCCTCCTCCCATTCAGACAAACAAACAGAAGAAAGAAAAGAAAAACGCACAGCAGACACGAAACAAACAAACAAAAAAAAAAACAAAAAACAAACAAGCAGAGTTTTGAAACCAGCAATAGGAATAATGACAGCAGTAACAGCAACAATAGTAGCAGAAAAGGCAGCAGGAGAGACCGAATGACATCGACATACAACAAAGAGGGAAACCAATAAAACACACACACTAACAGAAAGAAAAACAACAACAACAATAATAAAAGAAAAAGATAAGGATGATGAAATGTTAACAAGAAAAGAAAAAAAAAATGATCGCAACAACAGAAAAGAGAGCAAAAAGAGCAATAATACACACGCACACAATATTAGAAACAGAAAGAGAAGTCGAGAGAGAGAATGTGTGAGTGTCTGTGTCACTCAGACCGAAGGGAAAGGAGGAAACCAAACGAAGGAAAAACGCATTGTCATTAACAAATACCATGCATTTTTTTTCCTTTTTGTTGAACCCCTGTCCTTTTCTGCGTGCTGTCACTTCTTCTGATCATCATCGTATGTGCATGTGGATCTGTTATTCTCACCCCCTCTCCCCTTTACATGCGCACGGAATTCCCCCTCGCTTTTCCTCCGTTTCGTATATTTTCTCATTTCCCCTCTTCCATCATCTTCTCGTCTGCTTATGTTTCTGCGGCATTGACACGTGTTGGTGTGTGCGCTTGGAAGTGCTCTGCCCGTGCCCACTGATCCCCACACTCCTAAGCGCCAGTCTGCAGCCTACAAAAAGTATTGAAGGGTGAGATGAGGCGCGCACACAAACAAAAAGACGTGCACATATGAACATGTGCGCCAAGAGCAAGCCTGAAAGGGGAGAGAAGAAAAGAGGGGTGGGGTGGGGAAGAAGCAAACAAGCAAGGCACGAATAACGCGAAAGGGGGTGTCGGAGCGAAACGGGGCCATTTTCGCCGGACTATAGTGCCGCGGGCGGGAAAAGAAAAACACACACACACACACACGGCCAACAGCAGACCCATCCGTAAAGAGGATGGAGGTGAGGTTGAGTGTGTGTGTGTATGTGTGAAACAGCAACAACAAGCAAAAAAGCAAAAGGAAAGAAAAATAGAGGAAAATGATATACATACATATAAATATAAATATTAATATAAATGTGTGTGTTTAGGCAAGTGCCTGTGCACCCATGCGTGACTGTATGGACATACCTCCGATCATCATAAAGTTTTTTTTTTTCTTCGAATTCCCTTCCCCCTTTCTTTTTTATCGTTTCTTTGCGGCGTACGGAATCAATATCATCTGTGAGAATGCAGTATTCGTACAGCATTGATCCGTGTGGGGGTTGTTGCCTCATGAGTACCTCTAGCCCTCTCACCCACCCACAAACACACACAGGGTGAAAGAGAGACTTCGCGCATCCGTAGGGGTTGTGGTGGGGGACAGGACTCCAACACAGCAACAGCGTCCATCCCTGCCACAGGCGTGATACACACGTGGCACCCCATCCACTCCCTTTCACCTGCTCACTCAATTCCCACCCTCTTTACTTTATTCTCACACTTCGCCTGTCTGTTTCACGCGCTTTCTTCATCCTTTACCAAACTCTCTCTCGCTCGTTTTAACCCCGCATTGCTCTATACTTCTTCATTTTCGTTCATCTATCTTCCATCACTGCAGAGAACCTCAAGCATTCTTCATATGTGCACGTATTCACACATGCATGCATGTATATATATATATATATATATACACGTACACACACATGTATATATGCGACTGTGTACATATGTGTGTGTGTGTGGCGTAATTGCCGCTAGTGATCAAGTAATAACACACGGCAAACTACCACCACAACTACTGCTACTACTACAATATTATTATTATTATTATCATCATCATCATCATTCAGCAGGTTCCCTTCCGTAGTGTTAATCTTAACTTTTCCTTCTTCATTTTCCAATACAAGCACGTACGTGTGTGTTTCCGTTTTGTAAACATTTCTGTTTTTTTTTTTTTTCATTTCGTTTGTCATTCGTTATTATCATCATCATCACGTATATACACATATATATATATATATACATATATACATATATATACATATATACATACGTGACGATGATAAAGTAATCTGAGCGACAAGTTACGAGAGCAATGACGACATGGGCAATCCATACATAAATATAACCAAACACACATCTTTTTTTTTTTTTTTCCTTTTCTCTCTTTCTCAATGTGTATATATAAATATAAATAAATATAAATATTTACAGTAGAGAAAAGGAGATGCGTGTTTGGTTATATTTATGTATGGATTGCCCAGTGGGGTGGAAATAATAAATGGTAACAACCAGGAGTGAAAAAAAAAAAAAAAGGAGCAAAACAAACAAACAAACAAACAAAAAAAAAAAAATGGTTGCATTGCTGGCGCACACACAAACACCCCCCCAACGAAAAAAAAAAAAAAGAGAGAGAGAGAGGAGGAGATGCACCGCACACACACACACACATGTATTTATATATAAATACAAATATACCATACAGATTAGGAGGGCGGGGAGCACATACACAGATATACATACAATCACACGAAGACATGTATGTATGCGTGTACAGATGTGTTTGTACATGTGCACGAAAAAGAAGAAGAGATCCACCGCATGTGTCACAGCGAAAGAGGTGGACACCACCACCAACAACAAAAGGAAGAAAAAACAAACAACAAAAAAAGATGAGAAACAAACACACAACAGCAGTTAAAGGTAACAATAATGAATGGGTGAATGAATGGGCAAAGAAACACAAGCAGACATGAGTAAGAGTGAGAAAGAGGTAAAAAATAAAAATAAAAACAACGAAAGAAAAGCAAACAAACACCGAGAGCCATGTGACGCTGCTCACTTCCATCGCCTTCCTCCCTTCTCGATCCTCCTGCCAATAAACCAACAGATGCAGGGGGAAATAAACAGAAAAAAAAAAGCATCCAACAAAAAAAAGGCAGCAGCAGCAGCAGCAGAAGAAAAAAAAAGAAGGAAAACAACAACAAACTACGCCCAGGACAATGGAATAAAAGAATCGGAAAAAAAAACAGAAGGAGGTAGTCAGAAATACATATCCATAGAGATATGTTTCTTCGTGGCACTAGTCGGGTGCATATGCACAAGCAACGTCCCTGGCCGCCACCCCACAGTTCTGTGTTCCCCCCCCCCTGCACCCTACCAAAAAAAAAAAAAGACACTTCATTCATTCATTAGTATTAGCATTATTATCAATTATTTCTTTTTCTTCACGCTATCCCTTTATTTTTATTTTTTTTTTTTTGCCGGGTTTCGTGTCTCCCCACCCCTTCTCTCTCTCTTTCTTTCCCCTCACTGTCTAATTTCTCCTATCTCATCCCGTAAATTCCTCATTCCGTTCCTAAGCAACTCAATTATTTTTTTGTGCCTTTTTTTCCCTTTCAGTTTTGTCTGCTTATCGTAATGCCCTTCTCTTCTTCTTCCTCACCACCACCACAACAAAGGGAGAAGAGAGGCGCGACAGGGAGGTGAAGTAGTGCAACCATCCATTTTACTGCCATACTTTCCATATGAGTACAACACCGGTCCCCTCTCCCCCTCCCCCCACTTTTTAAAATTTTTTATTCGGTTGCTCTGGTCGTTGCATCCTTTCCTCACAGAATTCCTTCCGCCCCCTCTTTTTTTTTTCTTTCTCTTATTTCCTCCGTCTCTCTCTATTCATAATTTACCCCCCCAAAAAAAATTTTTTTTTTCGTTTCTTTCCTCATTCTTTAAATGTCTAACCCCCCCCTTTTTTTTTGGTTCCTTTTCGTCGCGTCTAATTCCATGCTGCTTCGACACGGATTGCCGTCGCGGGTCACTCATCGTCTAGAATGCCCTCAACCCACCGATGTAGCGACTTCTCTAT
Organism: Trypanosoma platydactyli; assembly: GCA_030849675.1. NCBI lineage: Eukaryota > Euglenozoa > Kinetoplastea > Trypanosomatida > Trypanosomatidae > Trypanosoma > Trypanosoma platydactyli. Next base: position 55,368 of record JASANU010000812.1, on the reverse strand, counting down.
GTCCTCATCCTGATGAACACCGTGTGAATTATGCGCACCATACGGTAGGGAATACGCACCTGTAGCCACTTCATTACCATCAGCAAAAGCATGCACTTCGCCTGACACCCGCTGGTGCTGAGCTTGATATTGCTGCTGCTGCGAGGGCAATCTTGCATTTCCTCCTCCAACAGATGTTTTCCCCCCGCGGTGACCACGACGTGTACGTTTACGTGACGTTTCATCCCACCAGCGGCAGCATTGCCCCGACCAATTCTGCAGCTCATTTGGATCAGGTGGTACTAGTTGTCCAAGGACGCATTCTGGCGGTGGTGGGCAACGTTGGCGTATGCGAGCTCTGACGTTTTCCTGGGCCACCAAAATATGCTGGTACCAGCGCAGCATGATCCCCTGGTAGTGCGCAAGGCGTTTTGGGGACGGGTCAGAGAGATTATCCGTGAAGAGCATATCATACGGGACAGGGGAGGGCAACATCTTGAAACGCAGTGGGTGCATCTTCAGTCGTACTAGACCATCAAATGTTGCAAAGAAGAGTGGTGATGAAGTCTGCAGGGTGGGCGTGCCGTGCGGAGACCACTGAGACAACTCGGTTGAATTATTCACTCGCATTACGCCTCCACCCCCACCACTGCCACCGTTGCTGACGTTAATACTCATCATGTGGCGGGAAGACGATACTCCGGGGGACGTGGAAGTATCGCTAACAAGGGGGGAAATGGAGGTGTTGTTGCTGCAACTACTAAATTCAGATGCCCCCACAACAGTGTACATACCACCCCTCGAGCTGGAGCCACCAGACCCCGCTCCAGCAGCAAATTGCACCATCGGTGCTTTAAATGGGGACAATGGCGTGCTCAGGAAAACATTGCTACCATTTAATCCATTACCATTTCCGCCATTATAGGTGTATCGATTCTCGTCAAAGGAAGCAAAGTATTGTCCATTATTTATTTGCTGTGAGTGCTCCACCGTCCAGGACCCATTTTGTTGTGATCCAAGTGGTCCACTCCCTATTGCCTCTTGCGAAGGAGCGTTCACGACAAAGTAGTCGCTTGTGGAAGATGATTGCATCGGTAACGTTGTTTTTTTGCCTCCATTGCTCACTGTAAATGCCGAAGTCGAGAAGCCCAGTCCACCTGCCATGGCTGGAGGAAGGTTAGGTTCATCCGATGGTGAGGACAGGAGACCCACCGGGTTGTTGTTCCCAACGTCCACAAGCATCGACGCAAAGAGAAACACAAAGGCACGAACGCACAAACAAGCGAAAAAAACAAACACACACACACACACACGAAAACAACAACAACAACAATATATATATATATATATATATATTTACGAACAACAATACACTTTCCCACCCACAAACAAACAAAAAGGTTGAACGCGAGCGACAACAACAACAATCAAATGAACAAGCAGGAAAAGCAACTCAAACACCGACTGAATTCAAAATCAAAGGAAATGTACAGCTGATGTAAGAAAGAAGTCGAGTGTGAGTGAAATAAAGAAAGAACACGGAAACCACCACAACAAGAAGAAGAGGATCCCAAGAGAGCGGCCGAAGAAGCGCACACACGCACACACACACACACACAGGGAGATATATATATATATATATATATATATATATATAAAGATAGACGGCCCCTTCAAAGGAAAAGAGTGGTAAGAAAACAACAAGAACACACACACAAAAAAAGCTACAGCAATAGTAAAAGATACTGCAAAAAAAAAAAATGTGAAATGGAAAAAAAAAGCAAAAATGTTGACTACAGATACGTAGTGTAATATAATGACTCAACGAGTGAGGGAATAGATACGAAGCCCGGTGCTGGGCCAAGGATTGATAGCTACGGTTTCTTTACGTGTGGTGCTCTAAGCGCTCCCCGTCCGACCGGAAAAGTGAAGCTAAGAAGAGAGGGGGAGAAGAGAACGCAAAGAAAGAAACCAAAAGAACGTCTCAAGATGCCTCCCCCCCCCACGAAAAGAAAAACAACCCCACCCACACTTCTTCGTTTTCTCTCCTGCTCTTTCGGTTTGCAGAGTCTTCTCTCTCCTGCTGCGGTTCAATACACACACACACACACACACACACCGACTGCCTGTTTCTGTGTATGCAGGAACGTATGAGTGTTTCGGTTGCCTTTTTCTCTTAGAGTTTTTTCTTAATAACAACAACAACAAAAAAAAAAATTGTCGCCCTATCTTTGGCGGTAATAATTTGATAGTTTCGAAGAAGACCCTCTTTCACTCCTCTGCACCCTTCACAGTCACTCACCCACAGAGCAACTGCCTTCCACTCCCCCACCTTTGTTTACACCCTTTCACTACTACAAACACACACACAGAAAAAAAAGAGCAATAAAAGAAGAGGCAACGGAAACGGAGGCTTCTTGCTCTTCCTTCCACACTCTTCGTGAATACGTGTGTGTGAACCGACTGTGACTGTGAGGAAAAATGAGCCCTAATATCTATATATATATATCTATCTATCTATCTATATATCTATATATATATATATATAGATAGATATATAGATAGATAGATATATTTGTATTTATGACTAGAGACACAACAGGAAACAAAGGAAAGAAAACAAATAATGAGAGAAACGTCAGAAGCATCAAGGGGAGCATAGAGACAAGATAAAAGCTATATATATATATATATGTTTACGCAGAGAAGCGCCCACAATCACTCCCCTTCTACAAACACCACTCTTTTTTTCTTTTCTTTTTAACCCGCAGTCACTCTTCCCACCCCGCTCTTCTCTCTGGCGCTGCACGCCTCTCTCGTTTATGCCCCTCTCTCCCCTTTTCGCTCATACACAAACATTCACTCACGTCTTTCCTCTTCGGATTCCCCTCACCGCAACTGTTGAAAAACGCTGCTCCGCGTGGTCGACGAAGAAAGCGCAAAAGAATGTTCGGTACCGCATGGGGGTGCAGACAGAGATGCAAACACACACTTCGCCTTCCCCTTTCTTTTGCGCACCCTTTTGTTCTCAGAAACCATAATCTTCTATTCCGCCCTCTTATAACGAAAACAAACGCGCACACATTTTCCTTTTCGCTTGTTTTGTACACCCATCCACCGCCTCTCGCACCACTTGCCGAGGGCCCCGCTGAAACTGCCATGCATACCACGCAACCCATGGAAAGATCATGAGTGGGCGTGTGGGTGCCCCCCACGCATGCAGCGGGAACTCTCCGGAAAGCAGCAATAAAAGAGTGCGCAAAGAAGGGGGACCGAAGCAAACTCCCTCCCCCCTCCCCCAAAATAATATATATATATATATATATATATATATACACGCAATTCCGCCCACAACTGATAAAATAAACGCGGCACAACATCTCTGAAAGCTGCAAAAAACAAAAACGAACAAATGCAGAACAAAATCCATGAAATAAATGGGGGGCACCCCCCCCAAAAAAAAAAAACAAACAAAACAGAAACAGAAACAGAAACAGGAGATGAAACCCCAGCGCAAACAACTACTACTGCCAAAACAGTAAGGAGCAATCCCAAAGCTCACACTTTACAGCACCGCTCGTTCACTCTACCACACAGACGTATATACGCATACCCGTTTACATGTAAAGAAAAAATTCTTTTCGTGTTCCTTTAGTTTTTTTTTTTGGGGGGGGGAGAAGGGGTCTTCTTTTTCTTCGTTTCGGCAGCTACTTCTTCTCTTATCAACGCCGTGGACCCAATAGAATATCCACAGAGGCACATATATATATATATATATGTGTGTGTATGCGGCAAAAAAGGCGGGGGAAAGAAAGAAGACAGAAAAACCGAACGAAGACACAAACAAAAGCAAACACTGGTCGAATGAAAAAAAAAATGACTCCGTTTTTACATGCCGTGTGGCACAGAGGGTGGGCGCGTCGGGGGGGGGGAAGAAAGGCCGACCTCTCGGCAGCTGAGTTGAGGCTCATCCCGCCGCTGTCGCTGCCACTAAGCAAACAGCCACGACGACGAAACCATACGTATAGAACATCGCACCACTCCGCGAAACGAAAAGCAAAAAAAAAAAGAAACAACTACAACCACGCTGAAGACTCCACCCACCAAATGAACGCACAGACAGACACCAAGGGGGTTATCAAACATAAAACCAAAAACGGTAAAAAACAGCAACAACTATCTGGAAACCTCTTCTTTTTTCCGTTTTCTTGTTAGATGCACTCTCCAGCGGTACTCCATTCACCTTGCACAAGACTATAGAAGCGTGACTGCGCACGCACCGTTATTTCCAGACCTCACCGTAAGTAATGAGGGTGGAAGCAACAAGAAAAACTGCTCAGTTAAACTTCGTTTGCGTCTTTTCCACCTCTATGCACACGCCTGCGGTGCTTGACCTCTTCAGGCTCTCCACCCCCCCTATCTCTTTCTCTCTCTTCTGTCATATGCACACGTAATACCGAATGCATATGTACTGCGCACATTATAAACGAATCTCCTTGCTGCTCAGAGCACACAAAAAGCGCATACTCTTTCACATCGTGTTTTAAATCGGATATTGTTTTATTGCATGCGGTTGCATCCGAGCGTCGCGTACACACACACACACACACGTACACAGATGGAGAGAGAGGGGAACAGAAAACAAGATCAGAAGAATTGATTCTTTGCTCGCATGCGTGCACCTGCCACCACATCATCAGACGCCACTTTATGACTTTTTTTTTTTTGTTAGTTACATTTATGACTTTGGTTTTACTTTTTTCTCTTCACATAACCGTTAGTATTTGCTCTGGGTGCTCACCGCGGTTGAATTTGCCCGCAGCAACGCAACGACCGATGATAAAAAAAAAAAAAGTGTGGTGGTGTTAGGGTGGGTGGGGGGACGACAACAACAAAAACAACATGAGCCCCACTCTTCCAAGCCACTACGCACAAAACACAAACAAACACAGACGAACATACCGGAAAGGAAGAGATGAAAACAAACAAACAACAAAAAAGAAAGATGAGCAAACAAGCAAACCCAAAAAAAACACAAGAAAAAAAAACTTTCGAACTCACGTGGATGCGTCTACTACTACATCCCTGCGAGGGAGGGGAGGCACGCGCACACACACACGCAGTGTGGTGGGGGTATGGGAGACACAACCGTTACTATTTTCTCTTCTCAAAGCAATAAACATGGAAAACACACACACACACACACACACAAACGGGCGTGCATGCGCGTGTGAAGAAAAAAAAAACAAAACAAAAAAAAACCAGCAAGCTAAACATAAATGCACACGCAATCATAAACGCGGTATTCACAGAAATGTTTTCTTCTTGTTTCGTCCAGTTGCCCTTGCCTCTCCCCTCTATGTTCCACACATCCTTTCACTTACACTTCCTCTGTCGCTTCTTTTCGTTTGTCGCGTGATGCGATTTCTTTACAGGGAGACGCTTGGCTCACTCATCACAGACGAAAAGCGACGGATAGCAGCAAGTCCGAGAGACGCAGAGGGAATGAAATATACATATATATATATATATATATATATATATATATAATTGCAGCTTGTGGGGGGGAAGTATGTAATACAGATTCATACACATGGGTAGAGACAGAGACGGCTGCAGAAGAATACCACTTCAGCAAATACTCATCGAGGAAGCAATTTCAAAAAAGAATGAAACACCGCCCCCCCCGCAAAAAAAAAAAAAACACCTTACATGCATCCAAAATTTTCCTGCACAGAAAGAGCATGAAACACCAACAGCAATAATAATAATAATAACAGAAAGAGTAGGGGCGAATGCCATATCGGCGGCGTTTGGGAGCCCTAGTAAACAGAGAGAAGCAAACCACAAAAGGTATTGCAGGCTCAGTATACATATGCATACATATATATATATATATATATATATATATATATATATATGTATGCATACATATAAGCCATATGTAAGTGCCTGTGCGTATGTAGGGTGGGGAAAGAATCTAAAGGGGTGCCACAACACAAAGATAAATTCGACAAACAGAAACACATATAAAAACGCTTTATGCTCTTAATGGCCTGCTCCGGTACGGTAACATTTGGATAATCTTTCTTCCCCATGATCACCGGCTGAAGCGGCCACCCTGCCGGGGTGGTGCATCCTTAGACCCACGTCCCCTGCCGCCGCCATTGCTACTTCCACCATTGCAGTTACTCTTGTTGCTGCTGCTGCTGCCGCTCCAATGGAGGTGGCTACCGTGGTGACGCTCCCTGTAGCGGCCACTCCATCCACGTCCTCCCTCTGTGCTGCGTGATTTCTCATCAAATTCCTTTTCCCACCACATATTGCATTTTATTGCCCACTCGCGTATTGTCTGATTAGTTTGATTCGTTTCAGGTGGTGGTGAAGGACAGCGCTCCAAAACTCCACAACTTCTCTTCGTGTTGTTTATGTTTGCAGCATTATTGGTCCCACGCGTATCAAAAAACTCTTTTTGCAATAACTCAAGCCGTTCGTACCAGCGAAGAAGCAACAATGCAACGGATAGTTCGGGATACTGACAATTGCCCTTCAACATATTTAATGCTTCATCATACTGCAGTGGCGGGGGGAACATTTTTTTGAATCGCAGCACACGGTGAGACGCGATGGCTAGCGATGATGACGACGAGCTCTGCTGACCTTGTCCAATGCCACTAAAACCAGATGCTGTATCCTGCTGCGCAGGATACGTTCTCAATAGGTATGACGGCGTATGACCAGGGTTTCTCTGATTCTTCTGGACTGCAGCTTGACTAGGGTATATTTGATGCTGCTCTATTCCGGTTTTTGTTTGACCATCCATATTGAGTTGTTCCTCAAACGTTGTCTCGCAGAACGGCCAAGTATCGGTGACAGCTGGAGGAAGAGCATAAATGGGAGTGCTTTGTTGTATATCATCGATTCGAGACCCCGAATTATTGTCGACAATGAAATATTCGTCCATGTAATATGGGGTAAGCACTGCAGGCATTATACACTCTCCACCAATACCAGGAGATTGAGGCGAAGCCCCATTCCGAGGTACTAGTGGCGGGGTTTCTTCATGACCGAATGCACGCGCAGTAAGCGCGGGGGACTCCTGAGTAGATGATGAAGCGACACTACCTTTTGTCTTGTCATATCCTCGTTGTGTGGACTCTGAGATCGGGAACGGCGCACAGCAGAAGGGTACATTGGATTGCTTGTACCAGTTTTTGCTAAGCTCCATATCTCCATCTGTTGGGGTCTTGAGGTATGGGTTCCATGAATACTTAGTGTGACAGGGCGAGAACGTGACGGGCAACCACGAAGAGACGCTGCTGCTGTTGCTGTTCATTTGCGGTCTGGTAATGGAATCTACAGGAAGTGGTTGCGAGCTTAAGCGGGTGGAACACTCGTAAGGTTGGCTTTCAGTGTAAATAGAAGAAAGCATCGGTGGTGTCGGAAAGGACGTAGATGACTCCATTTTACCGCCTCCCCCCCCCACCCACTCTTTTTTTTTTGTTTATACACGGATTCAGTCTTTTATTATCTTCTGTTCTTTGATTGTGCAGACGTATGTCAGTCTGTATGTAGAGAGGTGTGCGTTTCCTTTGATCTGATGAAGCCCAAAGGCAAGCTCGGCTTGTGCAAATTTGATTCCCTTTCGTTTTTTTTTTTTTCCCTTTTCTTCTCTTCTTTCGTTTGGTGTGTGAGAAATCGGCTTGGCTGACTGTTTCGGTTTCCCGGCGTCAAGCGCACTCCTGACATGTCCCACAAAGCAGCAACACACACACACGCGCACAGGGACAAACACGGAGAGAAAATCCAAATATGAAATGCCATCACAAGACGACTGAGCAAGCCATGAGTGAAGAGAGAGAGAGAGAGAGAGAGAATGGGGGTGCGTGTGATGATGAAGTCACACGTCTTGAAATCCAAATACATCAGCGAATACACAACACAACTCACTGTAGAGCCTGTCCTGTGCGCAGACTGCTACAGAGATAAGACATCCGTTCGTTTTGTTTCTCCATCATTTAGATACTCCCCCCTCCTGCCGCTGCTGAATGGCAGAGGGCGTGTGAAGAAGCTGCAGAAAACGAGAAAAAAAAGAGCTCTTGATAGGAGAATAAAAGAGAAACAACAATAATAATAATAATAAAAACGTCACAAGAAATACTTCACTACAAACACCGCCATGTACAATGCCATTTCATGAAGAAAGAAATCTATGCCAGAAAGGCTGCAGCCGATTTCATCTGCGACCAATCAAGTTGATGCATCCGTTCGTTAGGGATATGTTCCGAGCGGAGACGTGTGTGTGTGTGTGTGGCACACGGAGTTGAGCGCCCCTGAGCCACACATGCAGACCACCACCGCAATGCCACACTGCTCTAGCATTGGAAGTTGTGACCCCGCGCTTCATTGCGTAAAGTTTTTGGTTTATTTACTGACAAGAAGTGGTGGTGCAGTTGATTCCGATGCCGATTGCAATACTGATGACTGTGCATCCTTTCTTGTTGCTTTTGCATTTCCCCTTACTGTGGTTGTTGTTGCACGCAGGAAAAGAGAACAACAGAGTGCATATACCTGCGCTTTATATAATGCAGGTTGCACTGCTTCATGCCTCCACGATAAGAATTCCAATTGTATGTCTTCAAGTGCCGATAGAATCCCACCGGCATCCACTGAGACCACAGGGGAAACTCGCCATCAACAATGCAGCCATTTCCCCATACAAGAAGGGGGACGGGTCTCGCACGAAGGCTGCGCCGCCCCATCGAGTGCGGCAAGCTGTTCCGTCATGTGACTCTTCACACACTCCTCAAATGACTGTTTGGTGATGGCGGAGAGAAAACACACACACACACAGAAAGAGAGAGAGAGAAAGAGATTCAAAGGGTGCGGCCATCTTGCTGGTTAAGTCCACGACTCGTTGGTTCATATACATATATATATATATATTGCTCGTGTGTGTGTGGGGGGGGGTGACAGTTCTGTACCACGCAACAGATAGGAGGGGGGATAGGGGCTAGACGAGAAGATGCAGCGGTTTGTGACGAGGCGAACGGGGAGGCGACGACAAGAAAAGCAAAACCATGAAAAGGTGGAAGGCAGCACAGTGAAACACACACGTTGCTGCTGTGGCAGTCGTTACTGCGTCTTTCCGCTCCCCCCTACTGCATGCGCATTGAAGAACCAGCGAGAAGCAAAAAAGGGAGGATGGACGAGACGAGCGAGAGGTTCACAAGCGCATGAAACAAGAAAAAATAAAATAAGAATGGAGGGAAGTGTGCGAAGCATGCAAAACAGCAAACAACAACAGAAACTCTACCCCACTCCTTAAAACAAACAAACAAACAAAAAAGCACAAACCTCATATATATATATATATATATATATATATATATGCTTCCAGGGTGAGGAAAAAAAAATTCTGGCTCAAACCCCCCACCCCCAACAAAACCACCACCACCACCAAAAAAAAAAAAAAAAAGAACGCTGATGCCAAAAAAAAAAAAGGCGGCAACTTATTCCAGAACCTCTCGAACAGCGGTAGAAGAACCTGAGGGTCAAAAACAAACAAACACGGTGGTGGAGTGGCAAAAAGAGGTGAGGACAGAAAGCAAGATATATAAGAAGGGGTTAGGGTGGGGGAAGAGGAAATAAACAGAAAGATGATCACTCTCACACGGGAGATAAGACTTTGTCCTCACATTTGAGCAGACATATAGATGGGTGTGGGTCTACCAAGGGCAAAATGCCAGTTCACTGTGTTTAAAATCCTCAAAAAATTATGCCAACCATTCCCCCTTCGTCTTTCGGTTTCGTTGTCATTGTTTCCTTTTTTTTTTTTCCTTTCATTTGCGTCTAAAACTATATGTACGCATACCCTGGATTCTCTGTGTTTTTCCCATCGCCATAGTTCCTGTTGTGTTTTACCACGGCAATGAGGTAAGGAGGAATGAGGAGGAGGGGTTGTCTGTCTGCTTGAAAAAAAAAAAGTGTCCATGAGTTCTTGTGAATGATTCCCATTTATTCACACATCCCCCCCCTATTCACTATTGCTTCACAATATGCATATAACACACACACACACACTCTCTCTTTTTCGCTTTCTTTTCTTCTTTTCGCCAAGTTACCCTCGGCGGATGAAGGGCGGGGCGTGCGATACCACAGCACCCAATATCCTTGGAAACTTCTTTTCCACTTTTTCGCTCATCGTGCTCCCCATCTGGTGGGCGTCCATTAGCCACTCCATCCGCACCACCGCATCCTTGTTGGGATATATCATGAGGTTCATGACACGGAGCAGCATGGCCTCCTCCAGAACCAACGCACGCACCCAATCCGCTGCCTGATCACGCAACCTCCACCCTCCCCAATGAAGAGGTTCTTGTTTGTCAAAAAGCCTGTTGTCCATAAAGCAGGACATGGCCAAACGCTCCTGTGTCGCTTCTGCCGTTTCATCACTAGATGAGGGTGAATGTGGACGACACACACACAAACTTGTAGATCCTTCCTCGTGCATTTTTGTTACGTTTTGATTAGCTGGAGAGGCCATTGTTATGCGGAAATCATAGAGCTCACCGCTTGGTTCATCCCCGCAACGGCCGCCAAACATGAAAAAACGAAACCCAGGCATCACAGGGTCGTTGCACACAGCCGCCATTGTGCGACCATCTGGACAAGTGGAAACGATACCTTTTAACTTGTCCCAGTTACGAGAGAATAACGACTCTTCGGACGGTGGTGCAGTTACACATTTGGCATTTCCCTCTCCCTCCTCCCCTGGCGAGGGAGAGAGCAGTTTAAAGTAACCATCTGGAAACGCGCGGGGCATGATATTTTCGTCTACATGCACCTCCCGCCAGACGTGATGCATGCAATTGTACACGTGCACATCCTTATGTGTCTCAATTACCCCATTCTCATCGTACGTAAAGCCACCAAGGACAAATATGTCCATTCCACGGTTCATCATTACCGCACCAGTGCGCCAAAGAGCGGAGCTGTTATGCACCCGACACCTTTGCGGGGTTGGTGTTGGTGACATACACAGCCTACTGTCTTGTTTCATTTTGAGAAAATTATTCAAAAAACTTATGATGCGAAGCCCAGGCGCCGTGTCGTAAGGCCGAAAAAAGAACTCCCGCATGTACCGCAGTGGTGTTTCCTCTCGCACCATGATCCACTGCCGTGTAAAACCGTTAAACACCCATAAGTCGTTGTAAAAAAAGCCGCTGTCACGGCCACCAAAGATGAAAAAGAAAAAATTTCTGCAGACAGTCGAGCAGGCACGTCGTCGTCCAGGGAAAATTTTTGACGAGAGCGACGGCAGTCTCTCCACCACACGCAGATCCCCGTCTTTGTAGTGCCGAGATAGGCTTGATGGTGGTGGTTCAGTTAGATACAAGAGGTACGTGGTGTTAAAGGCCTTCGCATCTTGCATCCCACCAAACAAGACGATCACTTCCATAAAGCGTTGCGTTCCCTGTGGTGTTACCTCATTCTTCCCATCGTCCTTCTTGTTTACACCGACCTCCTGCACGGGAAGTAGCAAAGTTTGTGCCACCGAGCCCCACATGGCTGGTAAGGGGAAGATAAGCTTGAGTTTCCTCCACAAACGCTGCTCAATGTCTAATTGGTAGGCTGAAAAAATGTGGCTACTACTGCTGGTCGTCCCACCATGCACAAACAGGTAACGTCCACCCCCAAAGAGGGCCCCACATTGACCAAATGCCTTTGATGGCATCTCACCTTGTATTTCCACCTCATTCGTTGTTCTGTCAGTGCCCGACTGGGAGCGGCAGGCACCTCTGGAGACGCCTCGGCAAAGCAGCTGTATCCACCGTTGTTTATCAATCAAATACTCCCATGTGTCGTTCAGAAGGTCCGCAGATCCCAAACCAAGTCCACCGTGAAGAATGAGACTACGACGAGCCGCGCAAGAAAGCAGGATGTGCCCACTCCGTGAGGTTGGTGTTTGTCGAGCGGGTTGTTGAAGTTCCTCCGTTGTATGATCCCCGATATAACTGCACATTTCAGGCAACTGGTTAGCGACACTCTTCACTGTGATATCTTTAAGAAACGGTGACAACACCGGCCCCGTGTCCGAGACAGTGTTGTTGGCAGCATTTCCATGGAGCTGATGGAAGGCTATGTGGTACTCCGGCTCTAACGTAGCCAAGTCGGCATCAGAAAGAGCAGTATCAGACGAAGAGGGATGGTTTGAATGATGGCCAAAGTTAAAGAGAGAGTGTAGCATCATCTGAGATGCTAAAAAAAAAAAAGATATTTTTCCTCGTTGCCTTCGTAGTTCGTCCCTTCAATGTGAGAATCACGAAAGTGTAGAAAACCCAAAAAAAAGACTCCCCAGCCTTTTTCTCCAACTTATCCTTTGAGATACCACACCAGTGGTAATAGTAGTATAAACTAGACCTCTCCGTGTCGGTGTGTGTCTCTTGGCGCTACTACGGGAGCGAGATCACCCGAGGGTTACACCTTCTTTCCCTGCCTACCTGCCCCTACGCCTTGGTATATGTCGCTACCTTTTTCCCTTTATTTGTATGTGGTGTGTGTTCCTTGTTCTTTCGTGCCCGGGCCACACACGGAGAGGGAAGGAAGAAAGGCATATTCACAGATCTCTCTCTTTATTATATATATATATATATATATATATATAGTAGAAATGCATTCACCAACAGCAGCGGATGAGTACCGTGGTGTTGGGGGAGGGGGACGTTATTTACGACAGTGCCGATGATGCAAAGACAACGAACACAGACCTCCCACGCGCACGTAAATAAAGGCATATAAACAAAACAAATATATAGACAGGAGTAATGAGGAGGAGGAGGAGGGGGGGGGTGAGTGCGAGAGAAAAAGAGACAAGACAGCATGGTCAGGTCGGGGGCGTTGATTCCCCTCCCCGTCAACCCATGACAGCGGCTGCAATGAATCTCCGCATGCGTACGCGCATATAAATGAAGGGATGGAAATATGCAAAGATGCATTCCACGTTTTCTTTTAGTTTTCGGTCGTTTTTTTTATGTTCGCCGTGAAAAGCCTGATTTGAGAAAGGGAACACAAAGTGGAGTTCAAACAACGAGGAAAATATGAACAAACAGAAACAAAAAGGCACATGCACGGGCAGAGACGCCTTTCCCCCCCCCCCCTTTTTTTTTTTTCGTTGTCATATATGATATAATAGAATATACTGTACTTCCTCTTGTTATTGGACTCGTGTGCGCAACAGTCCCGTTCATCATCATTATGTTATGGATGCAGACAAGCGAGGCGGGGCGGGCACATGTGACCGAGAGCCACCACCACCACTAAACAAACTAAAAAAAAAAAAAAACCCACCCAACAGTAACAAAAAGAGATGAAAAAAAAAAGAAACAAAACCAAACAATGCTGCAGCTGCAGCTGCCAGATAATGGTGTTATTGTCTGTTGCTGTCACAGCAGATATGCGTACGAGTTCTGGGTCACACAGAAATGTACTCACACAAATAGATAGAGAGAGAGAGAAACAGACAAGAGAGTCGGGGGTGCAGCTGCAAAATGCCAGTCGCACGGCACAGATAAGGAAAAACACATACATCCATGTGGGTACATATGTATATGTGTGTGTGTTTGTATGCATAAAACAAAAATGTCTTACCACCAAAACCGGAAGCGCAAAAGAGAGCCGAGAAGAGGGGGGAGTAAAAAAAAAAAAAACAGGGGAAAGGGAGGGGCAAGCGACTCATCCGGCGAGCCGAAGAGGATATCGCCCACTTTTATCGCTCCCCAGCGAAGCAATTATCCACACGAAAGCCTAAACGGGGCGGTGTCGTTACCGCCTCTTGAGAGAACCTCTAATTTGGACCAAATTTATCCCCCCCCTTCCCTCCCTTTAAAAAAAAAAAAATTAGTTTTTCCTTTTTTTTTTTTGTTATTTCGCTCGTATTTGGGTGCGCTTCATTGCCTCCATTTCACTACTCATCCGGATATCAAAAGGATTCTTCCTGCGTGCGTTCTTCAAAGCGCGTCCCTCACCTCCCCCCCCCGCATGCGGCAGCACCGGGAACACACACCAGCAAACAAACTCCTGCAACATCAGTTTGCAGAAGATATGCAGAGCGCAATGAATGGGCTGGAGAGCAGCACGTATACCAATATATGAACACGAAAGAAGCAGAAATAAAACTCCCGTGTACACAGACGGACAGAAAAAAAAAAATAATAATAAATAACGCAACTGTGTGTGTGATAGAGAGACAAGAACAACACTTTCCCCCCCCTCCTCCCAACCAAAAAAAAAAAAAACAGACCAAAAAAAACCAAAACTGAATAAAAAGGATCACCACTGCTGCATACATGTACACACCCCGTACATACACATTACGTGTGTACACATCCCTCAATAAAACGCACACATATCGCATACGTACAACACACACACAAACACATATATATATATATATATATATATAGACCCAAATGCAGGTATGTGCGTTTTATTGAGGGATGTGTACACACGTAATGTGTATATATAAAAAAAAGAGGTGGGGGGATTTGGAGGGAGTTGTTATGCAGAGCAGCCCAGCCACGATAATAAAGGCGGTTCAGATCACAAACAAAAAGAAAAAAAAATGTTAAAAAGTGATGTACGAGCGCATAAAACAACAACACGCAGAATAGTGGAGGTGATGGCGGAAACCATCACCACAACAAAACACATAGATTGCTGCGCTGCTTCACATAACCTCCTCATACTCATTTCCCCTCCCCTCCATTATTCGAATCCCTTCTACCCTCCACTGCAGTTTCACATGTAGCACACAAAAGGCAGCGACAAAAGAAACACACGCAGGCATGCAGAGAGAGAGAGTGAGAAAGATAGACACAACATCAAAACACCGGAGAGGAGGGGTGGGGGTAGAGAAGTAAAGGTACACAAAACACATAAAAACTCACGATATATACCATTGTCAGAAGATGAAAAGAAAAGTAAAATGAGTAGCATGACACGATCAAGACTACACGGGATGTCAGTTGGTGTATAAAAGCCATATATATGTATATGTATACAGATATACAGATCGGACTTACTCCTCCGTCCCTTACGCTCGTCATACGAAGAGAAACACATAAACCACCTACAGCTGATGCACCACCAGGGTGCAGCTAGTGACAACCCCACCACCACAACCAATGAAGACACTGTTAGGGAAGACGTACCGGGATATACAACCAGGGAAGCTAATACACTCCTCCCTTTCTCCTCATTTTATTTACCCGTCTGTGGGAAAGAGACAATAAACGAAACCCCCATTCCCAAAGGGGGACAAAAGTATGCATATGGAGGAAACAAAAGAAAAAAAAATGTATACTGGTGTATCTCTATCCGCTTAAGCATAATAATAATAATAATAATAATAATAATAATAATAATAATAATAAAACTAAACGCCTCGCTATGAAGCCGCGCCAAAGTACATACGTCTGTGTGTTTGGTATGTATGACATCCAGTTTTTCGTCTGCCGCTTCGCTGTTTCTCTTTTTTTTTTCTTTTATTTTTTTTCGGCTCCTTCTTCCTTTTGTACTTCGCTCACTTCCCCCTCGCCCCCACCACCGCCACCAACAACAAAAAGAAGATAATCAACATCAAAAGGAAAACAACGCCACCACCACCACCACCACCACCAGCATCAGCACATTCCATCTTGAAGCATCAGCACGTCTTCGGGTCATCACCATCGCATCCCCATCACCCTTCGAGGGGGGAGGGGTGGTTTGATCCTTCATGTAACATACCCCCCCCCCTCTCCAATGTTCCTCCGGCTTACCACGAAAGTATTTAGACAAGTAAAAAAAAAAAAGAAAAACGCAGCCCATGTTCACATCTCATGATGCAAGACACGTGCCACACCCCTTCAACTCTCCCTCTCTCTCTCTCTAACAGGTTGTATCATATATAACAAACACCCAATTTTGCACGCTCAGAGACTGTCGTTTACATGGGCAGAAGATATACACCTCCCCCACTGTTTCCCATTCCCAATAGTAATAATAATAAAAGTGACCATATGATGCAGAAATGAATGCTTCTCACCCACTCAAATCAGAAAAAAAAAGGTAAGAAAAAAAAACAGCCGGAGGATCGTAACAAAAACGGAAGACACAAGTCCTCTCATGGGGGACGTGTCAGGTATGGAATACGGGGTGGTGTGGCAAAAGGATGATGTAGGAATCAAAAAACCAGGAACTACTGCCGGGAGATGATAGTCGTAGTAATAGTCGCATCACGAACAGGTCCAAGTTTTTATCCAGCAGAAGCGTTTCCTCTTTCGTACAACCTCTGAAATTTTTCTCCCCTCTGTGTGTGCTTTTTTTTTTTTCTTGTATACGTGTATATTTGAGCGCAAAACACCTGCTTCCCCATTTCATATCGAATTCTTGTAAACAGAGTACCATCTGTATTAGTTCGTATATATATATATATATATATATATATATAAACACGTGTGTGTGTGTATCATACGTGAATCAAGATAATATATAGTGCGACATCGTTATGAACGTGCCCCCCCCTCTTGACGCTCCGACGTGGGCCCAACTTTCAAATCTGTTTTACACTCCCGCTGGTCATCGGATGCAGATACGACATCATTTTCTTGCATAGTGGTGCCAGGTACAGGGACGTTCACCTTAATTTGCACTGCATGTGGCTGATTTGCTGGATTCACAATATCTCCTCTCATCAGATGCTTCCCTGCTTGGTGGTAGTAATAGAGCTGTTGCTGTTGCTGTTGCTGTTGTTCACTCTGAGCAAGCACGATCAGTCGCGCAAGCACCCCAAGCTCTTGCATACTCATTCCCATCATACCCCCTTGTGGTGCCTGTGGCGTTGGCAGCATTGTCAATAACGAGGCAGCCGCGCTATTCAGTTGTTGCTGTTGTTGTTCACGTAGCATCAGCGCTGGATCAAATGTGACAGGAGTGTGAGTAGAATAAGGGTGTGAGAAACCAGGGTAGGGTGGATGTGAATGAATGCCCCACGGTCCGCAGACTGCTTGTGTCGGCTGCGACGGCGGTGCACGTAGCCTGCCGCTGATAGACGCAGCAACTGCTGATTCTGCTGTGGGGGGATGGGGATATGGCGGTGGCGATGGAAAGTCGGTACACGATGATGAGAGAGATGCCGCCGGATATGAGACGTGATACCCCCGTTGTTGTCCAGTCGGTGGTGGGGGTGGTGCAGAGGGGCTTACCGAATACACATGACGGCCGGCGGTTACGTCGTTGGATGAGGTTCGCATGGTCGAAATGCCGCAGATGCTTCCACGTGTAGTCGAGGACCCCCCAAACGAACTTCCCTTTGACGTCGCAAGACGGAGCTCCTCCTGCTCCGTCAGCTCCCGCCGCCGACGCTGCTCCATAAGGGCTTTAACTTCCTCTTTAGAAAAGACACGGTGTGGCAACACACCCACTGCGTTCTGCTGCACCTGCTCGGAGACGGAAATGTTGGCCTCACGGAGATGAGCCTGGGGAAGAGCCGATTCGGCAGCCGCGTCATTGTCAGCTGCAGCTTCCTTCGCGGCACTCGTCACTTTTGTTGCTTTCTCGGTGGACGGCTGCGTAGGCGCCACATGTAAGCACTCCGGCATTTGTTTCTCCTCCGATGTTACCACCAACTGAGGGGCGGACTGCCCAGTGACTGAGAGAGACGTGAAACTCTCCCAGGGGCCTTCAGCCTCCTCGCCGCTCCGCTCCAAATCCACCCCAAGAAGCTCCATCATGGCTTTTTTTGTTTCCAAGAAGTTCTCCAGATACTCTCCACTTGTTGGCGTCTGGATGCTTTTCTCATTGTTATCCAGCCGCTCTTCCACCGCCGTTGTTGTTACTGCTGCTGCTGCTGCTTCTGCATTTTTTGACATCGAAGTCGATGAAGTCGACGACGACGACGAGAATGAGACGGACGACATGTATTCCCGCGTGCAAAATGTATGTAAACACTGACGAAATGCAAGAACCCGCAAGCGATGACAAACGAGGCGTACGGAGGTACACTTATACCCAAAAACAAACACACAGACGCACACAGAAAGGGAGAGGAAAAAAAAAAGATGGGGTGAAGGAGACTCAATATACATATATATATATATATTATATGCAACAATGATATGGTACAACATGTACACATGCCATCCTTCCAAATTTGTGTGCGGGCGGGGAGGAAAAGATGCAGAGGGATATATATATATATATATATTTTGTCTGTAGATGAGCGGTTAAAAGTAAAAACAGCCACCAGGTTTGTTGCCACGCTCTCGTTCGGAATACCACAGTCCCTCCCCCTTTCCTCTCTCTTTTTGTATACACACACACACATATATATATATATATATATATATATGTATATGTGTGTGTGTGTGTATCACCTTCTTTCCCTGTCTTTGATACTCCTTTCCCCTTTGAGCTTCTGTGCCAGATGCGTCCCAGGGAATAGCGGTGGTAATGTGCAATTTTGTATGCGATTCTGCTGGTAGGAGGAGGGGGTGCGGCAGATGATACCACCTTCAACACGTGCATCGTCATGTGGATCAAGAGGAGAGGAGTAACGTGCGTGTGTGAAGAGCAGTCGATAAGCTCCGTGCATTTCCACACAGACAGAACCAAAAAAAAAAAAAAAACAATGACAACAACAACAACGACGTAAAACAAAAAGAAAAGACAAGAGTCAAAACAAACAAACAAACAAGCAAACAAGGCAAATAATAATAATAGTGATAATAATAAAGACAGAGAGGCAAACAGAAAGCAATAGATAAAAGGCGGCTGAGGTGGAGAAAAGAAATAGAGACATCAACATAAACGAATGTTCACAAACAGGGTCTAAAAAAAATTTTTTTTTTCTTTTGTGAAACAGAAACAACAACAACAACAACAAAAAAAAAAAAAACGAAGGCGCACGGACGGGAGCACCAATCCCAAATAATAATAATAAAAATAATAAAAGAAAATAGTGGAGCCAATGTGTTTTCTTGACGGGGTACACTGCTCCATCCGCCACGCTTGATTTTGTCCCACTCACATGCGTTCACAGCATCCTTCTTCACCACCCCACGCGCTCAAAAACAGACACGACAATTTCCCCATACCCCCTCTTTATTCTTCCACCTACCTCACTTTCCGTCAAACGTGGCGTCCATGCAGACAGAGGAGTCACAAGAAGGACCAAACGCACCATAGTTGAAACAAAAATCGTCACCCATACCTACACTCAAAAATTCCACATCACACGACACAGATGAGAACGAAAGTGATGAACGTGGAGAATGCAGTACTGTCGCTGTGTAGAGGGATGAAACTTCGTCACGGGGGACAAGAGCAAAACTTGGGGCGTTAGTTATGCGGTACAATCCTCGCGACGCCGCGGCCACAGAGGCACACTGCGGGATCTGGACAGAGGAATCAGACGACTTTGTTTGGGTTAAAACCGATAGCGGGACATGACTGTGGGCCGAAGAGAGAGCAGGCAGCTCGCTTCTAGAGGGCGCGGTGTGGACATCATTCGTCTTGTAGTGGGCCCCGCATTTCGGCCGAAACGCAAGGCGTCTCACGGGCTCATGTAGAATAGACAAAAAAGTGGTTGAATCCTCTACTCTCAATTCGTGAAGAGAGGTGCTGTCGTTTATCACCTCTCCGGACAATCCCACCCCAAACATATTAGAAGCAGTGAGGGGATATTGGCTCTCTTCTCCAGTCCCCACCTTGACATCCAAGGGTTCCAGCAGACTCCGCTGCACCATGTGTTTATTATTGTTAGTGCTCCCCATGCGATCCGAGATGAAGGAGGGCAGTACAGACACCACAAAACGACGTGAGTGTTCACCATCCACTCTCTCGCAGTCAAGAACGGGAGAGGATGAAAAATGTTTGCATGAACGGGATTGAATGTCATCTTTATCCACATGGTTTCTTCTTGAATGAGGTGCCACATGAACCCTTCCAGAGAGCAGCTGAGGCGATTCCTCCCGTTCCATTCCTCACCAGCACTCTACCACAGTGCGGCGCCTGAATGTACACGTCTGCGTATCAATGCGTTGAGTGGTGCGTATGCGACCGGAGGAACAATTTGAATGGCGTGGGAGAGAGAGAGAGAGAGAGATCGTGCGGGCGGGAGATGAACCACCAAACAAACCGAGCAAGTCACTCACTCAAGTGATTAACAACACTTCCTCTCCTTGGCCCCCTCAATCCCCCAAGAAACAAAAATAGGGAGAAACGAAAAACTAAAGTATAAATATCTTCCAGTGTGTGGTATGCCTTCTCTCACCACTCTTTATGCGTGTTTGTATGCGTATATAAATAAATGCGTGTACAGATAAAATGTGATTATTAAGAAGACCACCTTCAGGAAGAAGAACGAATGAAAAAGGGTTCACAATAATAATGATAACAATAACGATAAAAAGAATCGTTACTCATCGGCAACACGAATGAAAAGAACAGAGAGACATGTAGACACAACACACACGAAGAGAGAAAGAGAAAAAAAGAGATGCATGCATGTATACAGCACAGTTGAATGGAACCGATACTCCGGCTTTAGGGTTTTATTGTACGCAACGCGCGTAGGGCAATTTCAGCCGCGGCATTCTCTGCATCCCTCTTTGTTGTGCACCACTGCTGCGCCTTGAAGAACGCCGCACCGCCCTTCTTGTTGAACAGCGGCAGTTCTACCGTCGCCAAGTACATGCGGGGCCCTTTGCGACCACCAACCACCTCAGCCTTCTGCTCTTCCACAACAAAAACGACAGACTTACGAACTGGAGTGTGCGGCCAAAGTTCGGCACACTCCTCCCGCAGCAAGTCACTCATGTACTTTTTACCCCGCACCTCTTCCCGCGTCTTACGCATCTCTGCGCTGGGTCCTGTAATGATATTACTGCCAGTATGTGGACGCACTACTACCGGCGGCGAGGCCGACGCCGTGGGCAATAACAACCCCACATCAGGTGCTATTGTGGAGTGATCATTCTTCAAACCGTTTGTAACTCCGCTTTCCACGTTGTTATTTTTCTTTATGTCTCGTCGCGCGAGGCCTGTGAGCATGCCGTCCATTCGTTGCACCGCCTTGTGCTCCTCCAGCAACTCCTTCACGGCCACCCAGGCGAAGCGCAGCTGGTCCAGCTGCATGTACGTGAAGGATCGAAGTAGTTGCTTGTCCTCGTAGCAGCACAGAAAGTGGCCCCCACCTTCCTTCTCTAGCAACGGTGAGAAGTACTTCCGTGGAGCCTCCACTAGATCGCGGGTTATGCTGCGCGGTCCACGCGGCGTTGGAAAACGAAAGGCCTGAATCGTGTAAAGGATCGCACCATTGGGAACCACCTTGCTCCCTTTTGTGAAAAAGGGCTCGAAATGCTCAAGAAGACCCTTCGCCGTGTGGACTTCGTCGGGTGACGTGGTGGTGGTGGTGCTGTCGTGAGGGCACATCTCACCGTTGTTCTTTACTGTTGCTGACACACCAGCACTTCCTCCTTTCCTCAACGCTTCTTTCCCACAAAGGAGTTGCTTCGGCAACCAGCCGGCCAGTTGGAACACCGGCAGCAGCCACTGCAGAGCGGTGAAGATGCCGACAGGAGGCACCGCTTCACTGCCCACCGTCTCTTCGTGCCGCGAAAACACAATCGGGTATTCGATAGGATTTGCGGGCACATTGGCAGTGGAAGCAGAACCCCCTGCGTGCATCACTCCTCCCCCCCCCCTCTCTTCTACCTTTCGTGCCGAGTCCCCACCCCAAACTCCTGCGGGCGAGCGGGTATCTCGAAAAGCGATTAAGAAGCAAGAGAAGTGTAAATGCCAAGTGGAACAGTGCGCGGGGGAGGAGCAGTTTATGAGCACACACACACACAGAGAGAGAGAGACATGAAGAGAGAAACGAATATTATGAGGAAGAGATGGAGAGAAAAACTGAACAAAGCGCACAGATAATGGCGCATCATAATACAAAAACAACAAACAAACAAACAAACAACAACAACAACAACAAGAACAACAAGAACAAGGGAGAAACAACAACCCCCAAAAGGGTAGTGGTATGGGGAGGGGGAAAACAAGAGGATATATATATATATATATATATATATATATACCACATGAAACATCAACAATGTAGCACCTTTTCTCGTAACGTGTCTTTACCTAACCCCTTCTCTCTCACTATATATGTATATATATATATATATACTCTAAACATGACGCCATACGGCATACACCTCTGTGAAAGTGAGTGTCGATAACCGTTACGATGGAGGACACTGTATCCAAGAACAACCCTTGTCCTCATTGCCACAATTCATGCAGAATAATGCAGACCATTGCAGTGACTCACTAATCCCCCCACCTTCACTCCTCCTTCTCTTGTGTGTGTTTCACTGGATCTTGCACACCCACTCCGGCCTCGTCGCGAAGACGACATACGACACGTGTTGCGATATATATATATATATATATATATATAATGAAGAAATCTACGGCAACGTAAAATACCCATAGAAACAAAACAAAACAGTAACCATAAACACAAAGCAGAAAAACATACAGACTACAAGATAAAAAACACAAAAACCAAAGCAAACGAGATAAAGCTCCCCTCCAGCACACACATGCGGGGGGAGGTTGTGCATGGGCCCGCATCCTGGTAGGCGAATATTTTGCATTTCCCCCTTTTTTTTTCGCCTTCCTCTCTTGTGTTTACACTGCCCTTCATCTACGCTGGCAGGGGGTGCCATTGGAACGAACAGCCAGTACCAGCACCGCTGTCTACACTATTGCCACCACCTCTCCGTATTTTGTACCTTTTTTTTTTTCTTGTCGTAAATTCGATTCCCGTCAACTAAATAAAACTCCTGGGACATCTAGCATGCTGTCGCCGGGTTTGAGATCAAAAATAACCCACAGGAGACAAAGTGAAAGTACGATCAAAATCGGGGTACATACGGCGTACAGAATATCAACCGAGTTCTCAACCAGATCAGCGATTAGCCGCGCGCTGCTCGAAACGGTGTTCACAGTACCTTCTATTGCAGTCTGCATAAACGGACCTGAAGTGACCACAAGGTTTCGTACGACGTCGCCCACCTGCATGAGCCCCAATTCGTGTCGCAGTTTTATCCTCTCAGCACTATGCGAAGAATTTACCCACCGCGCTAAAGTAGTGGGTTCAGCTCGTCTTAGAAGAGAACTATCGTTATCTCGCTGCAACTGTCTCGATCTTACTGGGGACCTGACGCTCTTTAATGACCTCCCAGCGTCGGTGTCCAACGTGTTCCGTTGTTCGCCGTGGTTGAAAGCTCGTCTGCTAAAAACCCCTTTTGGTTTTGCAGAGGCACCACTTGAATGCTGTTGCTTTCGTGGAGAGGGATCCACTGCAGTACCGCGAATGTCTTCCACATCAGCAGGTCGCTTTTTCCCCATATTTTCATCCGCACATATGAAGTTTTCATTGCCCCCGCAACAAACAGTGTGGTCCAGCATCGTTACCGTCATATCTGTCTCGGTGCGAGCATGATGATATCTGGGAGAGGAGGAAAGGTTAGGACCTGCATTCTGCGAATCGGCCCCCTCCATATGATTGGGCGACGAAGGAAACAAAAGGGAACACAGATCTCGTGAAGAATTGATAAATGAGTTTTCACCTGAATTTAGAAAAGGTGGGGCTGAATCAATCGATTGATAGTTGTTATTATTCAACTGCGCTGACCTCTTTACCGCTTCGGCCTTAGTATCAGAAGAAACACAAGGCTTGGCAGGCTGCACCTGCACATCAAAACCACTACCGCTAAGCCCCACCGGATTTGACTGAGTGTCCGACTCCGTGGTTCTCCAGCTCATCACCACACCAGCGTCCTCACGGGGGAGCCGACACGTCAGCATTACGCAGCCACCGCCCAATCTTTTTTTTCTAAACATTTTTTCGGAGCTTCGGCTGTACGATCCACGCGAGGTCCCTTGGAGAGAAGATGAGACATAACTGACATCTACGTCCTTGAGCCAGCGGACTGGTCCTCCAAGGACTGGTGGCATTCGAAAGTTCTTTTTTTTATCGGCTTGACCACCACCAGAAACACCATCACTCTGCTTCTGCTGCTTGGAGGACAACATCCTTTCCTGTAAAAGAAAATGTTTGTACCGCTCCATCCGGATCCACTTATTCGCTGCAAGTAAACAACCATTTTCGTCACCAATCCGCTCATAGTAAACGAAGAAAAAAAAATTCTGCGACGAAAGCGATGATAATTTGACGCTCTTCTCTAAAATTTGTGATCTTAGCGTACCATCGTGATCAGAACCACAATTGTTGTACCGATGAGCAGCAGGGAATATACGGTTATGCGATGCTGTGCTCTCGTTGCTCTTGATAATCTCATCATCAGCATCGGGGATTGATGCCCTTCTTTGAACGCAACTCCATGTCGTTGTGTCCATACTTCCTTTCAAATGCACGGTAGATTGAGGCGTGTGTAAGATGCTTAGGCGAGAAGCATTCCTTGTGGAAGAACTTGTAGAGCTTTTTGGATCGAAGTTTAGCGACGAGGATGCGCGGACACTGCACTCGTCACCGTGATCACCTTTGATTTTCGTCGTGCTGAGAACTTCGTGTGGCTGGGACTTGTATTTTGCCGCCTCTTCAAGGGTTGAGGTGGTCCCTGTTCCTTCCCTATGCAGTTGTAGGCGACGAGATTTGCCATTCATTACCGATGATGACACAAGATTGTCACTACCGTTACTATTAAAACCCATCTGCGATTCGCCGATGTGATAAAATGAGGCGACAGGGGGTGCCGCAGAGAAGGTTGGCTGCTCTTCGTGCATCGAACTGAGCACACTACTCCTAATACTCATCTGGTTTAGACATCCGTGCGATTCGCAATGCGGCATCTCCGTCATGTTGATACTCGCGTCCTTTTTGTTCAAATCAACGTCCGAACACAACCCACTTTCTACCACTTCCAGCAGCAATGCGTGTCTTTGGCCTGGCCGAAGAATACAATCAGGGAGTTCCGACCCAACAACAGAAAAACAATCGGGGTGAGAAGAGCGCAGCGAGGCGATGACGGAGCAACGGTCTGCGTCCGGGCTAGAGACATTGCACATTAAGACCTCCAATTTGTTGTGCTGCACAAAATCTAACGAGGCCGTCAGAAGCGACATGGTGGGCCAACGAAAGAAAAGACCCTTTTTGCACCACTATACTACACAACCTGAGCTTTACAGCTGCACAAAAGGGGAAAATAAAACAGAAACAAATAAGAAACGTTAAAGAAGCGAATCGAAAAAAAAACGCCACACTTCATATGTTACATATGTATTAAGTAGTGGGCTTAGGCGACACCCATTCGGGTGTCAGTGGGCTAATGGTGGGTGAGGGACAGAAACAGTTTCCACCACGCAACCCAAGAAAAGGATACCCTGCCTTATGTGCATCTCTCCTCAAGACACACGAAAAAAAAAAAAAGAAAATCGAAAAGAAAAAAAATCCACACAAAAGATTGCAGGATTAATTTCCCTTCCGACGGTAGCGTTCACGAATACGATTCTAGCAACATGCTGCAATGCTGGCGATACGATAATGAGATGTGCTGTCATGCAGCTTCATTTATTTTCCTTACCACGCCCCAGCGAGAGATGCGTGTATGTATGAAATAGAATCTCGTGATTTCTAAGAGTTATTTTCGCTCGAAATTAACAACAACAACAACAACACGCAAATACACACAGTAGCACTCCACACCTAGTGCAATCTAGTAATTCTATATGTGTGAAAAGCATGAACGTACCACAGCTCTTCTCTTCACATACCCGCAGGTGAGGTGATTCTGCCTCTTGGGTTTCATTTCTGCTCTTGTGCTACAGCCCTTCTCGCAGCTGACGGGAGCTCCTGGACTGCTTCCCCGGCACCTCCCTGACAGTCGAGCCATGCCGCAGTAGTGCTTTCCGTGGCGTCGTCGTCATCACTGTCGTTGCTTTTGGCGCGGTTCGGTGCGACATCGTGTGTTTTCCCCTCTTCACCCCCGCCGGTGACGCTGCATCCAAGTCTGTTTGCAGCTCTGCGGTTACGGAGAAAACAGCACCAGTGTCGTGATGAAGCATTACCCACTGTCTCCCGCGTTGCGTCGCCGATGGGCCGCTCTGCAACAGACGCGCTTGGCCCTCGTCAACTGTGAAGCAACCATCAATGGCGAGGTGCTGTGGCACAAATGAAATCAGAAGCATGGCGACACCAATCGCGTCATCACCACCCTGCACCAACACTTCAACATCTTCACGTCTATTTTTGATTATCCCTTTCGCGGGGTTTTTACGGGTAGCGTTTCTCGGTGAAGTGCTTCTCTTCATGCGTGAGGGGTTGAGGGGGCGCCGCTGGAACTGAGGCGGTGTCCCTTGATGGCACAATGATGTTGCAGGAGGCGGTTCGTTTGGAACATGCTCCTGACGCTTCGGCAGGCTCAAGGTGCTGTCGTTGCTATTATTGTTCTCATTCTCTTTACTCATACTGCTGTTAGGACTGGCAATATCCCCTTCCACACGAACTCTGTTATCGCGCATGGCACGCATGTACTCTCCCGCGCTGTAAACATCATGTAAACAGTCGATATCACCAAGGGCCTTTCTTGCCAGTGACCGCAAACCCTCGTTGTAGCCGTCCTTCACTGCCAGCAGCTCCGCAGCAAGGAGGTCTCGCTCAGGTTGAATAAGATCTAGTTTGTCCTGTAGCATCTGGATGCGCTTTTCATGTTCCTTTTCACGGTCAGCGACAGTCCGCCTCGCCTCCTCGGCCCCATGCAGCGCATCATGCGCCTTTAGAAGATTCTGCCTTGCTTCCTCCAGCTGTCGTGTCTCTTCAGACAGTCTTACTCCCCCTTCCTTCACTTGTTGGATAAGACCTTCACGGTCATGAGTGAGTTGCTGCACCTCCTGCATCATTTGCTGTACGCGGTATCGCAGCTCCTCGTTCTCCAACTGCATCTTCTCGTGTTCCCGGTTTTTGACGGCCAACAATTCGCGCAATTCTGTAGCAAGCTCCTTCCACGGGACCTCCATCACGCTAATTGTTTCCGGAGAGGCGGAAGCAGCAACACTTCCCTCTCCTCTTCTTGGTACTTGCCCATCCAAATGTGGTCTCTCTGACGTGGCACCAGATGATGTGTACACACACCCATGTTCAATTCTTCCCTTCTTTGGGGGTGAAGTAGACGGTGGTGGTGGTGGTTGCGTCGATGCTAGCAGCACAACTTCATGGCCGTCATCTTGTTTATCGGTGTTTGTTACAGCATCTCTCATTACACGTGACTCGGTCTGCGAAGCCCTGTCCAGAGCAGGGTATGTTACCTTTGAGTTCTTCATTAACGTTACCATCTCCTTTGGCGTCTCCTCTTGCGGTGCTGAGGCCACCAGAGGCGTGTCCAGAATTTCTACAAATGATGTCTGCGTCTCCTTCGCGTCTGTCCCCGCATATGACGCTGCGAGAGCGGACGGAAACATCTGGCGATACAATTTCCTGTTGAAACACTGTGAGAGGTAGTGCACCCACTCCGCATGCTCCTGCACGCTCTGTGAACGAAAGAGGATGGGCGGATTAACAACCTTTTCACTCCTCATATGCGTGTTTGGCTGTTTCGCAATGAAACCAAAATAGGCGTAACTTGCATCGGTGGCGTGCTCCAGGGCAATACGAGCCATCAGCGCGTCGTACAGGTCACTGCGCGTGCGCCGCGAAGTCACGGGTTGTCGCTCTTCAGCTTCATCACGATGGGTATCACCGTCATTGAGCACATTGCCATCCTGTGAGCCGCCCCTTCTTCTATTTGACCTTTCGTCTGCATCCCCATTCCCTCCACCCCCTATCCCCGTTGTTTTCTTCTTTTTACTTCTCCTCCCGCTGCTATTGCCGCCGTCTACTCCCAGACCGACGAAGGAAGAGAAGAAAGTGGTAGCCCACCCCCGCTGCCGCGAAGTGCTCCGACCCGATATGTTCAACAACTCCTCATCGCTCATGGGAAGGTTGCGGAATGAGGGCACAAAGTACTCCATATCTTTGAAGGGTACCACAACTATGGCTCGTTGAAACGCATGTTCTATGTAGTCTTCCTCGCTGCGGTAGATGGACAAACAGCGGTCATCTGCCACGACAAAAAAAGTACACCACGAACGGAGAAAGATGCGTGTTGCTTTCTTTTTATGCAGCATGTCTTCAACATTTAGCATTGAGAGCACCCCAGAGACCTTCCCAACGCTACACGGAAGACAGAGTGGCAGTGGCACGTTGGGAAGACCATGTACGTGCGGAGGCACCTGATTCACCAACAGAACCGCGTCCTTCGCCGTGTCGTTGACGGCGTTTGCCACCGCGCTTAGAAAGCGTGACTCCATCAGCGAGAGAGATGAACCCATAGCATTAGATGAATGCAGTTGATGCTGGTGCCGGTGAATGACGCACGCTGCATAACGATAGCTAAGAAGTAGAGAACTGCGCAACTGCAAAATCTCGCGGTCTTTGGCACGCACAATGTCTAACACCATGCGTCCTTCTTGGGGCGTCACCCGAAACGCAGAGACGTCTTCTGTCGAAAAAACATCACGCAAGTGATCACTACCACCTTGTTCACCTTCTGACGTTCTCGATGGCAATCTTCCCGGAGAGGACGTTACAGTTCCCTGCTTCTCATTTTGACGCAGGAGGGCATAAAGGATGCGCTCTGCTGCCGCAACAGGATTCGTGTACTGCCCGGTACCACCACTGTTTTTGCTGTCACATCTTGAATCAGGAACTTGTATGGAAGAAAAACCTCTAGTGCCGTGTACAGGGCTCCAGCGAGTTGCTGCAACACCTCGCTCTGTGTGAATAGGTGATGGCCTCCACCTATGGTAGCGACTCTCTGTGTTGGGTTCTGCAGTCGCCTCCTCGATGTGCACACGCGGAGGGGTAGTCTGCAGAGCCCTCTGTTCTGATGCACCCTTCCGATGCTCTGACCTAAGAGCAGCACCAGGATCCTGCGATAACGTTGCTGCTGGCACCCCTGCCACCCTATTTGACATAAAACTGTCATCAACATCATTTACATCTGTGCGATTGAATGCACCAACCACATCTACGATTGGTCGCGGAAAGGGGATCTTCTCCATCGTGGGTGGAGAGTTCACACGTTGTGTGCTATGAGCACCATCATGGACACTGTAATGATGGCGATCATACTGCTGCTTCGGCTGATAATGATGATACTCAGCTTCCTCTCCCTTAGGTCCATGACTTTCCATACCATGCAAGTCGACTCGGCGGTTTTTGTTTCCCATTCGCTTCAACATGCGTTGCAACTTTACATCGTTTACTAGCGTTGGCTGCAACGCATCACTCACACGCTGAACATGTCGTTCGCTCCTTAACTGTTGAGAAGAGTGCGATTCGCCCAGACCAGTCCAACTGGGAGCTCTGTATTGCCTTTCACTGCCATGTAGTGGGTCACCCCCGCGTAACTCCGTTGTGGCACCGGGATCGAGCGAGCGATAGCTGCGTTCAACATGGTGTCGTGGTGATGGTGGAGAGAACCGCGGAGACGGACCCCTACGCATATGTTCTCTACACCCACTTTTTTTGGGTGTTCCTCACGCGCACCAATGTCCGTTCGCTTCGAAAGCCGACACGGCAAGAGCAAAACCACCGCAGGAAGGAGTGGGCGAGGAAAAGAGCGAGCAGCAACACCCATAAAACAACAACACAAAAGGAGAAAGAAAACGTAGAGAGGAAAAGGAAGAGGTCACACATGCACACATAGACAGCAGGACACGAAAACCAACGGACCCATACACACACATATGGTGTCAAACAAAGAGGGAGAGGATAGGAGGGAAACACAGGAAGAAAAGCAAAATCAAAAAGGGCACCACGGTACACACACCTGTAAATATTTGATGGTATTAGTACATTGTTACATCCTATCAGTGTAGTATACACGACACCCTTTTCTGCCCTCAGGACGAAAAAAAAAGTGCACTAGTACGAGCGTTGAAGCGTATATCCAAATAACTCCGCATGATCAGAATCATCAGGTCTTCTGTACGCAGTCTTCGATTGCTGCATATGCGCTTCTGGACTCAGAAGACGCGATGAGGAGAAGTGGCCATTGGTTTTCATTGCTTCCGGCACAGTCCACCCAACGTTCTGGGCACTTGTCTGTGGCGTTGTGTATTTTTGCTGTGGATCGAGGGTCTTACGTACATCAAGATACTCCTTTGCATGTGTGCGCGAGTTCCTAGGGGCTTCTTTTCGGTAGATGAGGAACATGGCGTCGTTGTTCTCCCGGTATGCGCGACTACGTTCCTCTTGGCGCTTCAGTGTGCGTTCTAACGCCATAACCCGCTCCTGCTCTTCATTGGCGTTATACTTCTTTGACCACGTGCTGTGGATCCGCTGCTCTGCCTCAACCTGCGCGCACCAACAGGAGGAGGCAGCATGACTACACTTCATGCCCATCGCTACTGTCATGGATGGTTTCATGCTTTTCTCATAGAGCTTCGGGTTGATGGAGGGGCATGTGCTCTTCTTCTTAGGCGGCATCGTCAACAGCAACAACAACCGGAAAAAAAAAAGGGTGTGGCGTCTGTTTTCTCCCCTCGTTTTTTTTTAAATTCTTTTTTCACCCCCTTTTCTTGTGCGTGCCGAGGCTTTTTTTGTTTTTATTTTATTGCCCCTATTCCACCCGCTTCTGCCTCTGCCGCTACGAGCAACAACGGCAACCTTCGCAGTCCCCCTCACCTCCGTATATATTCGAGCTAAAGCAACCAAAGAAGAGAGCGAGGGGATAGAAAAGGTGAGGCGGGAGGCACATGTGCATGGGGTAAAAATGGAATTAAAAAAAAAGAAGTATAGAACGAAGGAATACACAACCACAGGCACATTCCCATAACCTAAACCCATACTATTGCTTTCTTATTTTTTTTTTTTCTGTTCAGGATTCAATACTCGCAGGGCAACGCATGAGATTTACCTACTGGGATTCGAATACTTTTTGTGGTATGTTGATGGCACTTCAAATATTATATTGGAACCCGTTTTGGGTGACATCTCGTATATCGGTGAGTAACCACAGTGACGAAGCGTCTGATACCGTAGCATCACTCGTACTCGCACCCCTGCGAGTGCCCCAAGATGCTCATCCTCTAGCGCGTACTTCTGCATATTCTCGGGGTGCCAGTTTTTGGCCGCCTCCAAGCTGTCGAGCACGGCATCAATGATCGTCACCTCGTTCACCACATCTTCGTTGTTGGTGTAGTGAACCACAAGTGCTACATAGATGCCCTTAGTGTTCCAATCCCATACAGGAGAGAAGTCGGCACGCATGCTTACAGTGAGGAAGATAATGTCATGCATCGGTGGAGGATTTCTTCCCTGTGCGTACAACTGCGGCACCGGCAGCTGCAGTAGCGGCGAGTAGGACATGTTAAACGTGGATATGATAGGTAGGGTCTCCCGACCCCACACCGGAATGTAGCTGCTACACACCACCAGCAAGAGCCCGGCAAGGTACGTCGATAGAGCCAACGAAGTGATCTCTAGAAAGCGTTGGGTGCAGGAGTGCATGACGTGAAGAGAAGCCTTTACGTATTCCCACCCACGCCCTCCCCCTCTTCGCTCAAATACTAGCGAGGGGAGTTGGGAACAGGAGAAAAAAAAATCAGACAACAAGAGATGGAAAGAAAGTAAACAACACTCCCAACACCATGAAGCAACAATAACGAAAAAAGAAAAAAAAAGCAAAAAACAACAACAACAACAACAACAACAACAACAAAAAGCAACGAAGGCAAGCAATAAAAGGCACATGCACATGCGTAGAGTGGAAAGTCATCAGGTGCGTAAATTGTCCTTGTGCTTGAGGTTTTCCCTTTGGAGGGCGTTGAAGGCCGACCGCAAATCCTCATACTGGCGCTGCAGCTGCTGGTATGCTACTGCTGTTGCACCATCAACGGGCAGTGAGGTGCTAGAGGCGAAACGAATGGACTCATACGCGGCAATCTCCTTCTCCATCAGTTCTTGTAGCGTCTTCACACGAAGCTTCAACGCGCGATTCTCCTGCATGACAACACCCATCAGCGCCTCGGCTTCTCCTTCGTTATCAGCGCCATCCACCTTCATTCCTCTGTGTTGCTCCTTCCCTATCGAACGCGTCTTTCCTCCCTGCAATTGTTGAATCTTGTCGTAGCACTTGCTGAGGCGCTGATCCGCCTCCTGCCGCTGCTGCTCCAGAAGGCGCACAGCCCCGTGCGCTCGCCGGAGAACTTCGGCTACACGCAATTGCCAATCCTCCGTGTGGTTTCCACAGGCTCCCGCTAATTCGGCACCGGAGGCCATGGCTATGGAGGAAGAGGGAGCGACACTCCGCAACCAATGTTGCACAAGCGCTGTGTCATCATCTGGGCCATGCGGTTTTGAAGAGTGGGCATCATTACCGCTACTATTTACACCTCCACCACTACGAGCAAGTTGGGAGCGAAGCTCTACGTTTTCTAACCTCAGGCGGTTCAATTCTATCGCCGCATCAGCCCCCGCTACTGCTACTGCTGTCTTGGCGTCAAGCGCATCAGCACTCACGCGACGGGGGGAACGGCCATGCTTCTCACCACTTTTCTGGGAAATTTCATACGATTGACTCTTCGCTTCCCACGCCTCCGACTCCTGCAACTTCATCCTTGCAGTGTGTAGCGACCGCCTCAGCTCCGCTAGCTCTTCTCTGTAGGCATCAATAAGAGCGTTGTCATTTTCCGTCTTCTTCATTACTTCATGCAGGTACTCACGAAGTGTGTGGTTGTCCGTCTCAAGGTTCGCTTGTCGTGCTTGCACTGCCTCTAACCGTCGCTTCTGCGCCTCTAGTTCCGCCGTGCGCTTGTCAAGTGCTTCCACAAGCTCACGCTGCTGAAGGAGACGGCGGTTTTGAAGCTCTACCACACGCTCCCGCGCAACATCGTCTAAGTCACGGCTACGAGCAGCCAACGAGGTTGCTGTGGTTACCCCTGCTACGGTAGTTTCCGTGACTGCTGAAGCCACATCTGCCCCCTTATGCGGTAAGTTGCCGTCACTCACACTATTACCATCATTGGAACGCCCTGCCGAAGCTGTGACCACATCCAATGCCCGCTCTAGTTCCTTCACCTTACTTTTCAGAAGTACGATCTGCTGTGCGCGGCCGCGCCATCCACTAGTACTCTCGGATGAGTTCTTCAGCAGTGCTTCCAGCTCTTGCGACGTGCCACCAACTTCCTGCTGCACAATCTTGCGCATCCGCTGCACCTCTTTCTTGTGCTCCTCTAGCTGTAACTTAGACTCATTTAGTTGCAGATATGCCCGATCCAAGCGCTCCCGAAGGGCTGAAGAGGTGTTCTGCTGTGCATCCCCGCCTTCCTCCCCTGCAGCAGCCTCCGTCGGCCGAACACGCCCTTTCACTACATCACCTGTGACCTTCCCACCCGAGGACCGGTGCTCCGCCTCGAGCGCCGCCACCTGCGCTGCCAGCTGCCGATTGAGTGTCTTTTCGGACTCCAACTGTACAGTCAGTTGGCGTGTGCGCTTCAGCTGGTTGAGATACTTTCCCTCCAACACACCGTTGTCAAGCCCACCTTCAGCCAACAAGGCACGAAGCTGAGTTATTTCGTCTTTATACAAGTTACTGGGGCTCACGCCGCTCGCAACACCATCGGGCATAACTCCCAAAGTATCAGGGTGTCGCTTGTCGCACAACTCTGCCTGGCGTCCCAATGTGTTTAATACCTCCTTCACCACCACTACCACTCCTCTCTCGTTATCTTTATGTTCCACAATACCCTCCCCCGTTCCTTCTTCAGCATCAATGTGGACCTTCGCCAATTTGAATTGAAGTCACCGTACTTCAATCCCCTCTTCCTCTTTTTCACCCTTTTGTTGCTGAATGCTTCTCGATTATGCCACACACATAAGAGAAGAAGTAATAAACAAAAATACATGCACAGAGAAAAAAAAAACAGAGAGGGAATTGACTAAAACAAAAATGGGCACGCACTGAAGGAGCGGGATGGCGTATATCACATGACCATGCATCTACTCCTTTCCATCAGCGGTGATTTGAGAGGGAGGTGGGAAAAACAACACATCAACTGTGGTTATATAGGGTGTGCACAACATTCAAGGAAGCTCTTCTTCGGTAGTGTAAAGAGTAGAGCACTGTCATCACCAGTGTCGTTGTCAGTATCTCCATATAAGGGAAACTGGGCTGACATTGAAACGCGGTTTCGCCACCAGCCCTCTACTAGATAGACGATCATGTGCTGTAGCCAACAGTGCTGCTGAGCTGCCGTGAGGCCACCACTGCCGGTGTCGGTATGATCGTCAGCGGAGAGGTGCAGCGGTTCCCCTGAGCTCGGCAGCACACCAATTAATGAGCCGAACATCACTTCCGCGCTGCTTCGTGTCATCGCGGCTGCCACCACAGTGCTTTTGGCCTTCTCCTTCAGCTCCTCATGCAGGTGAAGTAGAGAAAGAGGACGGGGAAAACTCTTCTTCTGGTGAGGCGACGTTTCGGAACGGGAATTTTTCGGTGGTGATATCTCGTGTTGCATGAATACAGTCGAAGACGGAGGCGCCGATGATGACCGAATGGCCTCGCGATAGGCTTCCGCCGCCGCCTGCACCGTTTCCAAGCAGTCCAAATGCTTCTCCCATGCCCCAACTCGCTCCAGCTCTGAAAACAGCAAATTCTGTGGGGGCAGGAGAAGCACTAGCGCCTCACAGAGGCGACGTGGACAACCGGCATCGTAGTCATGCAAAATAATATCGACTGCACGCGCCACAGCTCGAAACGACTCGTCCACCAGTTTCACAACGACCCGAAACGGCACAAATCTCTTCCCTGAAGGGACTGACGAAGCGGCTGCGTTCTCCTCTCCCTCTTCTTTTTCGATCGGACTGCAGAAAGATATATCTCCAGTACGCTGCTGTGTACCAACGGCAACACGGATGCGGGAGATAGACACAAAGAGAGAAACCAACTCATCCTGTGCTTCAGTCGAGAGTTGCTTGCCTCGCCGCATTGTGAGGGCTTGAAGTATCATAACGAGGTAACACTGCACGTCCTGCAACTCGTAAAGGACAGTGCACCCCACTCTCACGCTGCCCATTTCATCAAAGTCTACAGTGCCATTACATTGCCATACACGGGCCAAACAACCATCGGAGCTCAATGTCTCCTGTCGCCTCAGGGCAGCGTTTGCCAGTCGACAACCCTCTGTGAAAACAGCATCGCAAAACTGTGTTGTAACGTAAACACCACCTTTGCTGGTGCTGTTGGAAGTAGTTGTGGCAGCGGTGTCAACCACACAGGAAGGGGAATGAGAGGATGATGAGTTCTGTGGCGAGGAGAAGGAGCGCAACGAGACTTTTTCAAGAAAGTGTGGGTATTTCATCATGAGATGCGCAAGCCCAACAGCACATGGCGTCACCTGCGAGACACTTAGCGAACGAAGACACCACTGTCCAAGGGTGACAACTGTTTGCTGGCTCAGCGTCCCAGCGCAGAGAATCATGCATGTCATCACAATTGCATTTGGCATTATTGCCGTCGGTGGGACCTTATCAGGAAAACGCCATAGTGATGTGCTAGAACCCAAAAAATCAGCACTGCCTTTCGTAACATCCACTGATGACGTGACAGAGCGACTTCGAGATCTTCCAAAAGCCTCATCGAAGAGAACACCCCACTGTTGCGACGGTAGTCGTAGTCGTCGCCGCTCCCCTTGCATAGAAAGGAGCTCCGATTGCTCTAAAGAAGAAGAAAGTGTTTTTTCAAGACAGCCTTGTTCACCACGGCTCTGTGACCGCGATCTTGGCGTCTCCCCCACATCAGTATCTTCCACTGGGTGGGTCTCATCCAATGGCCACAGTAAGGGAGCCCCCTCTTTTTCCACCCCTCGCCTTCGCGCAGAGAGCTCCTCCTCTGCATGTACGGCAGTGCGTAGGCTTTGGTGCGTCACTATGCAGTATGAGAGAGCCACTGCAGGGTTCCACGACGATGAGTTTTTCGCAAGGGCGAGCGCGGAGCGATGTATGATAGGCAATACTGCACTGGCTTCCAGTAGCTGGCTAGCAACGAAAGGCGTGCATAGATTTAGTGTCCACAGAGGGTCTTCGATAAGGTCAAGGAGTGAGGTCGCTGTTGTTGCTAAGCGTTCTATGGCCCGCATCATTATGGCATAATACTCCACTCCATTTTCCTCCTTCATAATGTCACACCTAGCGCTCTTCCACCGAGAGCGCGTCGAGATTAATACTGGAGCGGAAAGCTCCGTCAGCCGTACCACCACATACCTGGCAACAAGACCCCTCTGACCCTCATGTACACATTCCTTCAACAGGGTCTCCAACAAGAGCGGGAGAAAGGGGGGGTAAAGTTGGATGAGGCGTGCAACTCCTGAAGTTGTGTGAAGTTCCCTGGGAAGAAGCTGCAAGCTCTGTTGTGGATCCATCCTAGAATCCTGATTAATGCGCCCGATAACGGAATGAGTATCCACTCCAAGAATAGGTTCTGCAAGCTCTGACAAGAGGTTCGAAGTATCCATGTCGTATCGGTGAGACATCTTCCTTCGATAATGGTGTGCAGAACAGTGGTGGCGCTTTGAATTTCCCTCGTGGGGAGATGTGTTGACTCCCTGCCCTTCCTTTTCCCTTTTTTCAATCATAGGCGAAGATAGGCGTGATACCAAGGAGTCATCCCAACTGTCCCCACTAGTGCTAATGCTACCAGAGCTCACGTTGTGGTCGTTGCAGCTGCCAGGGTTAGGGGAGCCACTTTCACCCCCTTCGATATAACTGTTCACGGGTCTCAGAATGGCAGGTTCTCTTAAGGAAGCAAAATGCTCCTGCATGTTGACCAACAGAGGACGCACTGGGCTTCCATCCTTCAAAATCGAGGGCGAACCAACACTTATCGGTGTTACTGCACCTTTATCGCCACTCCTTGGTTGCGTGTGTCGCTTGTTCCCAGTGTCCTTCAGATCGGTTGAACTTGCCACTGCCACAAAGGGGCCACCTGAAGATTGACTCAGGTTTGTAAAGGGTAGGACCAGGACGGAGAGAATGCCGTGTAGCAGCGGTGGCATTTCGTGCGATAGCATTGTGTCTTCCTGGACTGCGAACATAGACCGAGAGGAGCCCTTCCCAGAGCCAACAGAGACACCCGATGAGGGGTGCCACATCCAGTCTTCTGGTTTTGCTCCGTGACTCCTGTTCCCGTCACCCTTCTTCTCTCCGCCACGATCACAGCGTGCTCCACTGCAGTGTACCACATTTGTGTAGCCAAATAGACGGGTCGGTGAGATAGACAAGGCCGCTGCAAGAAGATATAGCCGCCGCGCCGTGGAGGAGGTGTGGGGGATGGAAGAGGATGAATCAACATAGCTATAGCTGTCGCACTCCCGAATACCCTCCTTGTCACTCCGTGTGATCGGCCTCATGATAATGGCAGATCTGCAAATGCTTTGTGCGGGGCGATACCGCCCCCCCTTCTGTCACTCCACACAAACGCCCCGCTTTTGGTTTTCTTCGTTTGCTTCACCGCTTTATTTTTTGTATAAAGGGCTAAGAGTGCGTGCGTGTGCGAATATATATATATATATATATATATATATTCCAGACGCTCCGTATCTACCGGCAGACAGGCACGGAGGGAAGAAGAGCAGACATAATGCAATTGCCACACCATCGTCTTTCTCTTACTCGCAGAGGATGCCTCTCACCACGTATAATCACCGACACACACACACACACATATATATATATATATATATATATATATATATATATATAAAGGGATGTCGGTAGACATAGTAGTGCAAAAGTAAATCGTACATACCCCCGTTGGTAATCAGCAATACGAGTGGGGGCGGTGGAAGAGAGAGGCACACACAAACACATACACACATATATAGTGCTGCCGCCATTTCTGGCGGTGTTGGTAGAGCCCTTCCGTACTCCACCTCAGCTTG
This sequence comes from Trypanosoma platydactyli, assembly GCA_030849675.1. Classification (NCBI taxonomy): domain Eukaryota; phylum Euglenozoa; class Kinetoplastea; order Trypanosomatida; family Trypanosomatidae; genus Trypanosoma; species Trypanosoma platydactyli. The sequence goes on along the minus strand of JASANU010000812.1, from coordinate 17,343 downwards.
GCTCCCCTTTGTCTTCCATCCACTCGCCCACCACACCCCGCCAGTGCGTTCCTCTTTTTACATCCAACACAGCTTACACCGTCTCTCACACTTCCTCTTCACCACCCCCCGCCACACACAACCACCGTCACACTCCATTCCACGCATATATGCAGACAGGCGTGCATGTGTGCAGAGCAAGGGACGGACGGATAGAGGAAAGAAAAGGAAAAAAAAAAAACAACAAGAGTAGGAAACAGAAATCTATAGAGCCAGCAACATCCTTCCATCTTCCCCCCCTCTTTCTGGACCTTCCGCTCTCTTCTTCATAAAACGTCTGTTTAATTTCTGAATCCACACCACATACTGCCATCCTCTGTTTTTTTTCCCCCCTTTTTTGCTCTCCTTATCTTCCTCTTCACCATCCTCCCGCTTAGTAATGATTACTCTCATGAGTTTTCCTCCTTAGAGCGGCGCTGTAGCTGTTTTTTTGCCTTCTTGCGCTCGCGTTCAACCATCGCAATGGACATCATCTTCAACTCATGACGGTCATGGATTTCGTTCTCTGGATAGTCCTCCACCACATCGGCGCGCGGTGACGTTGTAGAAAGCCACCTGCGTTTTCCACTCGCCACGTCATCCGACGATGCTTGCCAGTCCCGATCTGGACTCCCCGCTCTGCCGTCGCGGGCAACGCTTACATCGCTTCTTTCACCCGTTGGACCTTGTAATCCCAAATTCACACGAGTGTTCGACTCCAGCATGCTCCCGCGCCAACGCTCCAGATACTTTCCAATGGCCGAAACATCGCCCTCATGCAACTCATTTAGTATCTGCTGCAGCCTTGCTCCACACGAGCGTAGCAGGCCCACAGTGGGGCCCCCTTGCGCGGCGGTGCCGAAGGATGCAGGGAAAGATGCGCCTTCAGAGTGCGAGGCCGGAATAATTCCGAGTGACTCGCCATAAGTGGATATCTTCTGCGCAAGGTGCTGCACTCCTGTATCAACATTTATCAACAGCTGGCCGAGAGCATCCCGAATACTCCGCATTTCCTCGAGCTCATTCTTCCGGTTGTTAAGATGTGTATCAAACTCCTCAAGCACGTGACGGCGCACCAGCGCCCGACATTCAATCGTTTTTTCCAGCGAGGAATCATCTACCCCCCGCTCATCATCCACCGATTTCTTCGACCGCTGGGAGACTGCGCTGGTCCCACCATTCTTTTGCTGAAGTTCGTTCCACGTATCCTGGAGCTTTTTGCACTCTGCCTTCAGAAGGGCATCTGTATGCTCCGCCTCACTGACAGTTTGCAAAAGCTGTGCGTTCGCATCCCGCCGTTCCCTCAGTTTGGAGATGACATCATTCACATTGTTGCTCATGACAATGTCTTTCAGCCGATTGTATGCCTCCCGCTGCTGCTGCTGCCGTTCCAGCTCCTCTGGGGGGAGCTGCTTTTGAGTGTTTGTGCGCACCTTCTTCTTTTGGGTGGCAGAAAGGGCTATCTGCGCCCGCAGCCGACGATCTTCCTCCTTCTCCATCTTCAAGCGCAGGCGCCGCGACATCTTCTCTAGCTGATCCCGCTTTGATTGCACGAACATATGACGTTCTTCAATGTCTTTTTTCTGCGCTTGCCGTTCTTTTGCGAGTTGCGTCTTAAGCAACACCACCTCAGCCTTTGCCGCCTCACGACCTTTTGCTGCATCGGCTGCCACACTGTTTAACTCCGCCAGGTCCTTTTCCTTGTTTTGTAATGTCTTCTCCATCGCAGAAAGCTGCGTGTCAAATCCAGCCTGCTCCTGCTGCAGACGCTCGAGAAGTGTCACGTACGTACGGCGGATGGCATTTACTTCGTTGTGTTTGATAAGACACTTGTCCAGGCGGTTCTCCAGTGCACGGATTTTTTGCCCCAGCGCGGAGCTTTCGTCGATTGTCGCGTCTCCCTCTTTAACGATAAAAAACGTTTCCTCAATCGTCCGCTCAATCTCCTGCATAAGTTCTTCCTTCTTGCCCTTGACGCTATTCAGGCTACGCTTGAGCAGGCCCAATTTGTTTTGCAGCTGTTCCTCCTCCCTACGGAAGTACTCTTCGCTCGACATGCGGTACTTGCCACGGGCGGCCTGCTGCACAGAAGCTTGCAGCTGCGTGTTCTCAAGGCGCAGGTTAGTCAATATTTCCTTGTTGCGCCGCACCTCCCCGTTAATGATGTCCAGCTGTGTGCGCTGGCCCACGTCAATAACAGACTGCTTCTTTTTCGCAACATATGGGTCGCTGTCGAACATCGCACTGTGGTTTTTTCGTCCTACTTTGCACCTTTCAACTCCACCCTTCGTGTTTTTTTTTTTCCCTCACTTCACACCCCCGTGACAGCACGCACTCAACGAGACAAAAAAAAAAAGCAGACGGACGAAAATACAAGGTGCGAGTTAAAATTCAGTTTTGTTTTCGCAAGAAGTGGTGGAGACGTGAAGCGATGCGGTCTGTAGAGAACAGACATGACGAGGAAGTGGGGCGGCTGTAAAAATGAGTAGTGAGTGGCGAATGGCAGAATACTCGGCGATATAATTCTCCTACCGTCATTCATTTCTCATCTTAATCACCAGTAGCATTAAGAGGAGGAGGGGGAAGGGAAATTAAACCGCACGAAGTGTGAGCTCATATACCAGACAAGGAAAGAAAGAAGAATGCCAGACCACACGCATTTACCCAAAGCAAAGGGGGGGGGGAGAAGCCCATATAAATACGTGTACACACACACATACACATACAAATAAATGCCATAATGCCTCACAAAATTCAACTCCATAGGCATGTTTAAACAACCAACGAGACAACAAAATCGAAATGGGCACCGTCAAGGACGGTCTAGAACTGGGAGGGGCGATAAAGATTTTTTTCGTTCCACTTGCCGAAGAACAAGATTAGGTTTTTTTTTTTTTCGTTCTCTGAGTCTTTCTCATTTGTGTCTTCAGAGTAATGATGATACTTTCTACAGGGTTTCACCTAACAGGACACTGAGAAAAGAAGGGAAAAACGAAGCGAAGAAAACCGGAGGGACGCATCTGCATGGGGAAAATCATTACCACAACTGGGCCCACACCGCAACAATCATTTTCCACAGAATATACAGCGTTCTGAATCCCTCATCAAGAAACGGGACAACGATCGCGTAAGCCGAGAAGAAGAGTGTTGCGTTACCACCCCCATGGGCGATGACCGATGTGACCTCCACCGCACTTTCCGCGGCCCCCGTCAACAAATTACTCGCATTCCCTTCTTCAACGACACTCACACCCTCCACAGGGACGATGGCAGGAAGGGCTTCTATGGTGAGAACTGTGCCAGCATCACTAGAAGTTATAAAGAGTATCCACGCACAATTCATAGCGAGTGCGATGTGCAAAAGCAAGATCAACCACCCGGGTTTCCATAATTGGCAGAAAAGAGTTGGGGTCAACATACACCTCTCCCACACCCACTCCATGAATGCAGCAGCGGATCGAAGTTTCGGCGTGTACCACCGTCGTATAGAAGCCTCACGTCGAGCCGCACTCAGAGCGATATGCACCACGCTGTCATACCACGCCTTCGCAAGGTTCTTCACTGGAGACGCTACCGTCACCCAAAACTCTTGCCAAGCCCTCCACCACTTCATCGTCAGCGATGTGCCCTCCACAGCGGCCGGAAGAACAGCAGAGCTGCTGCTTCCAAAATCGAGTGCGGCGAGATGCGTGACGAGCACAAATGGACCAACAACGAGCATTTTTAGAGTGATCCACATAAGACCAAGAAAGGACACGGCAATAGAAATAAGCATCCACAAGAACTGCAACATGAGCGCAAAAGGAGACCGAAGCAAACGTCCAATAAGGCGCAACGGAGTCAATATGAGTTCAAGCACATAGAACTGCCCAAGAAAGCTCGTGAATGAAGCAGCTACGGAGACACCAACAGATAAAATGTATGTCACCAGCATGGAGACACGCACCGTCACACGGCGATCTATCCACTCCAAAAGTGGCTGCAATGTGGTAGAAAGGAATGCCTTCATCTGTGGTAGGTGTTTGTACAGGTCGTACAGCCCCACGCAGAGAGAGATAATGGGCCAGATATTCACTAACCCCACAAAGGTCAGTCGGAAAACCCGGCGGTAAGGTAATCCTGTGGAGGCAAGAAACACAGTCCAAGCTGGCATTCCAGTTTCATACATAGAGAGCATGCGGCGCTGTTCTTTTGGTGACGCAGTAAAGGGATGTGTGCCCGGCTCTGGGATCAGCAGCTCCCGTAGCACAGCGTTGAAGTTGGGATCCTCTGAGTAAACCGTCACAATTGTGTCGAAGTGCACGGTGGTGGGTATCGGCAACACACGGGGGCGGACCCACGATGGGTCCCTAGCAGAGAAGGAATGATGAGAATCACAAGGATCGGAGTCACCAGTGGAGGCGGGGCTGACGGGCATCGACGACGGTGACAGCGGATCATCGCGGGGAAAGTGATGCAGCCCTTCGTGATTCATATCACCATAATGCGAGGCAGCCAAGGGCATTGGTGAAGATATCCGGTCCCTTGTAGTATTCTGCACCATATCAGTCAACGGTGCAGATTCCGCTGGGGGGGATTTCGGCTCTTGAGTCCCTCGCTGTGTGGAAGAGGAAAACATGGTGTCATTTCTGCAACCGAATGCAGCGCCAAACGACCCCATCACCGTCTCTTCCACTTTTTCTGCCTTGGTTTTATTTGCGACCGTTGCCGCATCAAAGATGCTGCTGGAGAACATGCCTTCTGAGTCATGAGAGCCACAACACACACTATTTACTTTTTGAGCCGGCGTGAAAATATGCGGAAAAGTGTTGCTTACCCCAGACTGGATTTGCTGCTCGACCACTTGCAGATCATCTAGACAGTCGTAATAAACAAACGCCTCCTCCATTGAACTAAAGTAGTATGCGTACACCGCCTTTGCCTCAAGGGCGAACCGACTGGAGAGCAGACGCGGACTGTAGTCTGTCGCAGTGACGTCCTCGTGTCGTATTTCCACCACTTCTACACCTGTTGAGACGCAGTGCCCTTTTTGCACTTGGCTATAATGTTCAACATGCTCTTGTATGCCCATACTGGGGTTCAACTCCCCTCTGCTATCTTTTCCGTAAGGACAGATGGGTGTAGCCGGCGACGGCGAACACGTGTTCCTGTTCACCCATGTGGTCCGTGGAGCTGATAGAGACGATGCCTCTCTAGTTCTTGAAACAGGGGACTGACTGCTGTTCGGCGCACAATCAGCAGGTGGCTGCCTGAGCAGCTTTCCCTTCTTGTATGCGAAGGCAGGTGGAACTCCAAAAATGCGGTTCCAAAACTTCCACCATGCCTTCACTGTCTCACCCTCGCCCTTTGGTTCAACGGGGCTGATAACGAAAACAAAACGGTCCCGAGGGCGAGCCTTGTGCAACCACCGTACGGTGTGCCCAACAATTTCCCCCTTCTGCAGTCGACGATGGCTAAAGTAGTCCCACCCACCGGGGACCGTTCGCCAACCCCCGAGCACCAGATAATGCAGCAAGACGGGTGGTTGTTCTTCAATCCCCCCTGGGTAAAATACACTCCAGTGACTCTGGTATTCTTGTGCAGGGTTGCAGGACATTTTCGGTGAATTAATTTCAGCTGCAGTTTCATCAAATAGTGCGGAAGACGTAGAAAAAGGCTGCTGTTGGTGTCCCCTCACTGCTGCTGCATTAGGTTTCATGAGGTGCATCTTTCTACCTTGAGCAGACTCCAACGGAGAGACGAGACTACAACTGATGGGCACTCGAAGAGCACCATGCTTTCCCCCCTTCTTCAGATGCACCTCGCCTCCCACTTTCTTCACATTCGTTTCGTCGCCAGCATCACCTCGTGTCAGCGGCATGATTCCAGTTGCACCACCCTCTTCCTCGTCTTCACCACGCCTTAAGACCGAATGATCAGTGTCACCGTGCAAACGTGCCCCACTCGGGTGGCGAACAAAAGGAGACGACTTCACTGCAATGGAATAAAAATGAACATCGTCAGTATAAGACGTAGAACTTGACATCGAACCATTTGAAGGATTTCCTCTTGAGCACCCCTTTTCACTTCCACCATCAGTGGGCAGTGCGTATCCGGCATCGTTTTTTCCACAAGCCTCTGAAGAAAGTTGCAGATTTGTGTGCTCGCCAAATGATGCGTGCGACATCACCCCCTTTCTCACCCACTCGTCCTTACTGATCCGCAGACTCAATATACCCGGAACAGTATAGTATAAATTCTCTATCTGTGTATGTGTATGTGTGTCTCTCCCCCCCCCTCTCTCTCTCTATATATATATATGTATAAGCTTTAGTATAGAGCACGTTTATCGAAACAATGACGCAAACAAAACCAGGTGGTGTGCGTCTACTGCCCACCAGTCTCCGTAGCGGCGTTGCGTTGGGTTGTACCGCAGCAGACACGGAGGTTGCCTCAGTTGAGACGGCCAACTTCGGCAACCTCGTAGCGAATGCTTGCTAACACTGTCACACAAACACACACGTGACTAGTCTCTCATAACAGCCGCAGAGAGAAACGGAAGAAAGAAAAAATAGCAACAAAAACAGAGAAGACACTCAGTGCGCCACTACACATTATATATATATATATATATATATATATGTGTGTGTGTGAGCAGAGAATAAACAAAGAGACCAACCAAATATACGAAGCACAATTGCAGTTTGACCCACCTTCAGGGTCGCAAGAAACGGGAATCAAATGAAAAAAAAAATCACGTCTTTACATTCGCTCCCCTTCGGCTGAATTCAAAATCAGTAAACAAAAACAACAACAACCATTTTCTACTCCTAACCCTACCTCAATATATTTCTCCCCACCCTTCGCCATTGCAGCAGCAGGAGTGGAATCAGGAGTATTGTTGCTCGTCTCTCTCCGCCACCACCACCAAGTCCCCCATTTTTCCTTTTCTGTTGCTATTCCGCCATCCCATTCATACCGTAGAATTAAAAGCTGAACGTATTCCCTAGTCAGCTCCTCCCTTGCACAGCCCCTCCGTTGACTGCGGCACCACAAGGCAGGCCAAGAGGTAAGGACGAAGGAGGAGACTGAACGGTGACAATGAAACCAAAAGTATACATCTTGTTTTTTTTTTTTTACTTTTTCTTGGTAGTTAGTGCACCTAAACCTCTTTTGCAGATTCAGGCACAGGGCGTGTAGGCGTCCACACGCGATAGCGCAGCTCTGCATTCTTTGGCATGTACACCACCACGGGCAGCTTGCTGTTGTATGAAATGAATGGCCTCTCCACCATAGGCACAAACCGGTCCGTTGGCACATCACTCGGTTGTATTCCTATCAGCGTCCCTGCCATTTGTCCCATCTCCACAACGTAGTATGAGTACCCCCAACCGTCGATGGTCTCCTCCTTCACAGTACCTCCAATAAAGTACTGGTTCACAGAGTCCAACTTTTCGGTGCGGCCAGGAATGAGCTGCAGCTTGTAATTCTCTGCTTCTCCTGGCTTCTCGTCGAGAAAGATGACGAAGCGCTTCTGATCCTCGGTCGGCTCCGGGTATGGAGCCTTGTAGTCGGCAAGTGTCTTTGGTGTGGAGGCCATGGCTGTGCCAATCGCAAACACGTATATAAATAAATATAGGATTAAGAATATATATAGATTATATAATCTCCCTTCAGTGTACATGTGTGCAGAGAATTAACAACAACAAAAAACGAAACGTGCAAGAAAGAAAGCTACCAAACGGAATAGTAGAAAGGAAGAGAAGCCGCATTTGCATCAAACAGAACAGCCTCAGCAAACAGCAACTTCATTTCTCTGTAGAAAGAAAAATTTCCTTTCATCTTTGGTTGGTTGGGGGTGGGGTGATATTGGTCTTACATTGACTTCCCAAGCATGCTTGTCTCTTTGTTTATTTTTCTTGTTTTATTGTAGCTTTCCCAGCTGCTCTTCTTCTTCTGCAGCCTCTTCCTCCCCCTGCGGCGAAAAGGATCCAAACTGCTTGTTCCATTCCAGATAGCGGGCTACTTCAGAGGCCCCAACGCTTGGGCGGATACGCTTCAACGCTTGCATGAAGTCCCGTCGCTGAATGGGCCGTAGTTCGCTCAGGGCGACGTCAGTCAGCCGCAGGGTAACTTCCCGCAGTGGCCCCATGGCCGCTTCTCGGCACACTTGCTTGATATCAGCACCCGAATATCCATCAGTTGCCGCTGCGATATCGGCAATGCTCTGCTCATCTATAGAGTGCACCACGTTGGCACCCATGCCGTCAGTCTGCACCGCTTCTGTCTCCACACGCTGCTGCAGGTACTGCACATCCATACTGTGAAGAAGACGCTTGATAAGCTCTACGCGAGCTGAAGCGTCGGGAAGGGGAATGTACAGACGCTTTTCCATCCGTCTCCGCGCCGCCTCGTCAAGTTCATCTGGTCGATTCGTTGCGCCAATAAGCAGAACACGATCACCTCGGTCAGTTGCCACTCCGTCTAGCTGCACGAGAAACTCCGTCTTGACACGCCGCACAGAGTCCATCTCCCCCTCACCGCGGACAGAGAGAAGTGAGTCAATCTCGTCAATGAAGATGACACTCGGTTGCTTTACAGTGGCCACCGCGAAGAGACATCGCACCAACTTTTCACCGTCCCCCATCCACTTTGACATGAGTGATGAGGCGCTAATATTAAGAAATGTGCACTGAGCGCGGTTTGCAATGGCACGGGCAATCATGGTTTTGCCCGTGCCTGGAGGACCAAAGAGTAATAGCCCGCGTGGTGGATCACGGAGCCCAACAAAAAGGTCTGGACGGCGCAGCGGCCATACAATGGCCTCTTCAACACTACGCTTTGCGTGCTCTAGTCCTGCAATGTCGTCCCATCCCACATTGGCAGCTCCGGCCCCGTGCTCCAGGATCTCCATCGCGACTTGTGCCACAAGTTTCGGGTCGAGGGGCTGCAGGATTGGCGGCACCGACCCATCAAGAAGAAGTGATGCGGGGAACTCGCCGCGCTCACTCGCATCGCTGCCCTCGCGCTCACCATTCTTGTTATTTCGGTTACCGCTGCCACCATGTGTACCACGCTTCGACTCGGCAAGGCCTTTCTTGTTCCCGGAAATGGAGCTCAGCACGTCACCGACGGGCACGAGGGCACCACTAACCCCACCTGCCCCATCACTCTTCAACGAAGGAGGCGGCGGTGAAAACTGTCGCTGTTGTTGCTGCTGAAACGGGGGAGTGAAACCAGAGCGCCGCAGGCCTAACGCAGGAGTCCGATGTTGCCTGGGAATGCTTGTCGGCATGGCACGTCCTGCCCTCACATCAGCTGCCAGCCGCTCACCAGCTGTTATGAACCCACTACTGTTGTGCCCTCCCTCGATAGAGCTGTTGGCCCCATCTCCTCCTCCTCCTTCCTCCTCATCTCTCAGCCGCTTTGTCAGCAGACCCCGACTCCCGCGGCGGGACTGCCTCACATTCGCAGCATCTGCGATGCCATCCGCCGCAGCAAAGCTGTTGGCCCCATCATTTGCGAAGTAAACTCCAGGCGTCTGTTGTGGCTTTCTCGTACTTGTAAACGAGGGTGGAAGCACTCCTTGAATGGGATTCGAAGGTACACCATAATCATCACCACCACAACTAGAGCCAGCCGCCGTGTTTGACGACGTAAACGCGATATCTAAAAGGTTAGCAGGTGATGGCGTAGGTTGTGCCAAAGATAGCTTCCCACGGCTGTCAACATTGAGTGTCGTCTGGTGCTTTGCATTTGAGGTACGTCCGTGCAAGGTGAAGTCGCTTCCGCACGCAACACCAACGGGCTGATTTAGGTCACTCTGTTTCTGATGCTGCTGCACCTGGAGGAGACCCTCATGAACTTTCACCGTAAAAGAGACTGGACGCTTGCTTGACTGCAGTTCCTGCACACTGGAGTTTGTGTATTCCTCTGGCTGCGGTTGCAAAAAATCCACTACTTTCGTATCATCATGGCAAAGGAGACCTCGATTTTGCGTGGCGCCTAAATCCTCCTCTCGAGATATCACTCTTTTTGCTATACGCAGAGACGCTCTAACTGAGGCGACAGGAGGTGATGGCATCGTTACAAGAATTACCCGTAGCGCAGGGAAAGATGCCCGAAGGAAACAAATTGTTTCATCCAAACCTGGAGACCTCCTCTCCCTATCTTCCCCTTGCTGTTGTCGTGCCACCATGGAAACACGGCCCCTGCTTCGTTGCTCGGCGGAGGACTCTAATGCAGTGTAAGTGGCACCAAGTGCCATAGTGCGGTTCATCCACAGCAGCTGGGCAAAATCTTCTTCATTTGCCATCATAAGATCCTTACTTGGTCTCTCGGTGACACCACTGCAGGCTCTCCCCTGTTGGTTGCAACGAGCAGAAGCAAGCACTGCCTCTTCGTGGGCGATAGCCCGAAAATGATTCTGAAGAACTCGAGTAAAAAAGTCCCTCTTACGTCGCTCGGTTGGTCTTTGCTCCCCCGAAATGATACCGCCGCTGACCTCCTTCTCCCTCTCTTCATGAAATCGCACAAGATGATGCTCACTCAGCGAAATTTTATCGTACACGGAACGCCTCAATTGCGTCAACTGTGATTGTTCTAAGCCCAACGGGGATGATGATAATGGCGCATCCTGTCGCTGGTGGATTCGGCGCAGAGTGGCAAACATCAAAGCAGGTGCAACAAGAGACACCACACCACTGCGACCTCCACCGCACCGCACACTCCCTTCTTTTTCCTCTGGCCTCGGTTTCAGTAAATCTTCGACAACATCAACAACCACAAAAAATGAAAGAGGAATAGAGCAGCATGCACCCCCCCCCCCCCCCATAAGGGGAGGAGACAAAAAAAAAGAGAGAGAAAAAAAAAAAACACACACACACCAGGGAGGGGATACGTCATTTGCAGTCCACAGAACACCTTCGCCCCGCTTTCCCCAAGCAAACTATCTCACGAAACAGAGCTGTTGAGGGCCCAAACCACCAGAAGTGTCACAACAGTCGCCTCGCACATTAGCCACAACGCTGCAGTCGCATTGCGTATGGCATTCTCTGCGGCATCTACAGACATAACAGCATCACTAGAAGTGGCACTAAATGCCAGTCGGCATGACTCCGCATCCACCTCACTGATTGTTGAACAAAACGCCAACATGACCTCCTTCCCCCACTCCTTCAGTAAACTAAGTTCCAACTCCGGTTTGAGAGAACGTGGCTCATTCCTGTGGCATTGCTCCGCCGCCACACGTACAAGAGGCGAGTAGCACATCGACAAGAACTCCAATATGACACACTCAGGGGCATTTTTCGACGACGATGACGAGGATGGCACTGACATTCGCACCCCAAAGAATGAATGGAGTCGCCGGTCATCATGCCACTGACGCACCACCTTCAGTACATCATGAAATGCCTGCTGCAGCTTTAATACTTCCTGAAAAGGTGTGGGGACTAATTTCCCCGCAAGCACAAGACAGCTCTTGGCTGCAGCAGCCGTGTTTTCGTCATAAGAAGAGTAGCCGGGCTCCAGCACCTCTTGAGAAATAGCACACCTCACGCTACACCCAAGTGTAGCCTCAGCATCACACCACATAGAGGAGAAAAAGGCATCCGTTGATGATGATGTTGTCAAAATCATCATCTCGCTATTGACACCGTTCTTATCACAGTCATCAACGACAGAGAGAATAGTCCTGGTCACCACCTCTTCAGAAAAGCGGCAGATGGCACGTCGCACCCCTACAGGTATCTCACCCGGAGCCGCTGCCCGCCGCACCACAGTACTACGCAAAAGATTGAGGATCACATGTTTCTTTCTGCTCCAATTCCACGGCTCGGTCACAGACGAGAGACTCCCCGCTGCTTTTGCAACCTCCTTCTGCTGCACATGTTGACACCTAACTTTCCCCGAAGTGTTCCCGTCATCTTTTGCGTTTATGCTCGGTACTGACCCGAATGATTGGGGCTGCGCAAGTACAGGGCATGCTTCGGGTGTAACCGCATGTGGTGCTTCCAACGCACCGTCGGATCCCGCCACTATTTTCACCGCACCGAATTTGGAACGCAGCAACTTTCCCTTATTCCCAGGTGCTCTTTGAAGCCGTGTCGCTACGACTTCCGTATCCCTCTTTGTTGTCTCAGATGTGGCATGCGTCATCAAGGAGGAAAATTGCCTATCCATGGCTGATCCCTCACAATGCTGTCGTCCCCCCTGCAACATAGCACCAGACGACGATCCACTACCAATTGTTCTTGAAATAAACGTCTCTGGAGGTATTTGGGGTCCAGCACGGGATCGATGCGACAAGTCCTCTTCGTCATCATGGTTTTCAGCTTCGATCGTACGACAATGAAAGAGCCGTCCCGTACTGCTGCTGGCACTTCTAATATTACCACTTGCACTATTCTTCCTCTTGTTGCTGGTAGTAGCTACGGTGCGTGGCTCACCCCCGATTTCCCTTGCGAACGAAGACGCCGCACTACCGGTACCTCTTGCATCCCCACCGATCACTCTTTTGATTTCGCCTTCACCATCGTCAGGAGATACGAGAGAGTCAACGTACGCCCGCCCGAACTCCTGCACCTCGGACACGAGGGCCGACATGTAATTTGTGATGTTCATCGACCCGCCCCGAAATCCTTTTTTTTTTTTTTACTTCAGCGGACGCTGCTGTCATCGCGGAGTGTGCCGCATGCAGATGAGAGATGAAGAGGAAAGGAGCGAATGGCGATGAAGAGCAACTCAACGACTAGCAAATGGGAGCAAAATATCAAAAATATACACACATGCAAAACAACCCGGGAGGGTGGCACATCCTCTCAACATGCGACGCTGGAGAGAAGCGACACACACACAATTCGCACTCCATTTCCATTTCCTTCTACAGATCGCTGTGCATTCCCCTACTACACATCCGTTAGATGATGAGCCGAAACAGCAGGAGCAAGCCTCTCTGGCCTGGCATGAAATGAATAGGCGAAAGAAGTGACAAGAAAAAAAAGTGGGGTTGTATGAACAGGCCCATGTTGTGGGCACTCCTCTCGGCATTTCACGTTGCATCCCAAGTTGTCCCCCCCCCCCCCTCCAAAAAAAAAAACTCCCACAAACCCCTGCCACTTCAGTGGCATTTACGTTTACCCACTTTTACACACACACACACGAAACAAAACACGGATGAGTGAGAGTACATATATCTCATTTTTAAAAATTTCTTTCCCATCACCTCATCTTTCCTTTCCCTCATACGTCTTTAATCACTCCGTAGATTCATCCGGTTTCTTAGGGAGTGATTCTACGCCTCCATTGTTGCCTCTCATCCACGGATGCATCCGTGGAAGTGAGGTGCAGGACGTGTTCTCAAGTGTTCTGGATGGCGGCACCGGCACACGCATCGTAGGCTGCAGTGACATAAATCGAGGGCGTGGTGCACCTGCCGGGAGGTTCTGGGTATTCGCTGACGAAATGAGAGGCAGGTTGGTTGGCTCTTCCGTATTCACATCTCTTATACGGGACACACCACTTCGCAGTGTTGTCATAGAACTTACGGCCCGCGGATGCATGGCGTAGGGAGCCATAGATGCTTGCACCACCGTCGTTGTCGTAGTCGTCGTAGTCGTCGTTGTTATCGTCTTGTCCCTACCAAAGCGACTGTCCTGCTTCTTCACTTCATGCAGCGCAAGGGCCTTATAGAACTTAGAGAAGTCGCTGAAATCTACCACCAGAGGAAGTCGGTCCAGTGCCACGCCAGGGAAGGCCAACTTCTCCACCTCACGTCGCGTCATCGCGAGGGCCTCGCAGACTGTCAGCAAAGCAAAGTCGACAAAATCGACACGGTCGAGCACACCAAAGTTGCCCCTGTCAACCCCATCAAAAAAGAATCGGAATGCTTTAATGTCATCCATACTAAGCGGGATGTCGGCGGTACCCTCTTTCTTCATGCGAACCATTAACCGTTTCAGCAGATGCATTGAGTCGTGTTTGCACTGTGCAATAAACTGCATCCGAAGTCGCTCGTTGTTGAACATAGAGACATGAATTCCCTCTTCTTTAGAATCATTATGTCTAAATTTAAACTTTGCATCCGCTTTGCCACCAGCGCTATTACACAGAAGCGGCACAAAGGTGGCCTTTTGCGGGTTGCCTCCGTCAGAGAAGTGGTTGTTGCCATGCCTGCCGTCTTGCTGCAGCGCACGCTGCTTTGCCAGGCGTATCACAAGGTTGTGCATATCCTTCTGAGTCTTCACGTCGTTGGGTTGCTTAGCGTGTTCAATTGCCCACCGGCAAAATGCCTTGTCATTTTCAAAACCCACTTCCGTTAACGGCACGCCGTGCGGCAGTGGCGGAAGGAAGGGGTACTTGTTGAAGAGTGCCTCATTCTCCGCCTCCTTCCGCTTAGACCACTCGCGCAGGTACAACACCAGTTCCTTGTGGCCTTCTGATCCGCATTTCTCCATAAGGGTATGCAAGCGCTTATCATGCGCCAACTCCTCGTCGGAGAGATGCGCCCACGGCTGCGGCACCGCACACGGGTTGTGAGCATCAAAGACATTCGCTATTGCAGTGTCACCTTCATCACTATTTTCCGTTGTTCTTTGGGCACTGCTGCCAGCAATCGCTGTTGCCGCAGCCGCGCGGTTCGCCAGATCACGCAGCCGAGACTGACGCAGTATCGTTGCACGAGCAAAAGATCCCGAAACAAGTGGGGCCTGCGACATGAGAATCACGCATTGCAGCATCGCCTCATCTATTTCTTTTAAATACGCAGTGACAATGGGGGAGCGTCGCATCATGAAGGCCTGTGAAATGTCCTCGTGCTTAAATACAAGTGCCATCGCTGCGGGGTCACATTCGATCTCTTCCACCGTAACGTTCCGTGACAAGTCCCGGCGTGCCCTGCTCAAAATATCAGTGATAAAACGACGTTCCCGCTCCAACTCCCGTACCTCGCGCCGGTCGACGGGAGAAATGTCTGAAAGCTCAAAGGAGCAGCGACGACGATGCGTTGATGCCAGAGGCGCCCCATCCACATCGTCTCGAATATGCAATGCCTCGTCATGATCTATTTGTAAAAAGGTCCCATGACGGCACTGATGAGCTGCACGTTGGCGGCGGACAGTCCTTAAGGGGCTCATATCTTCGCTTTGCACATGCAGCGTGTCCAATTCGGCTTTCCCAGATATCAGTTTATCGCACATTCTCTCTTGTATCTCGCCATGGTTATTTTCTTCCAAAAGTGAGATTTCCAGGGACTTTCTACTGTCACCGGGCTTCATTGACCTCAACTGCCGCCTTCGCCCCTCCGGCCGCTTCGCCATATGCCGCTTCTTTGCACCGCTAACCACACTCTCTTCCACCCCACTCAGCCTCTTTTCACCTGAAAGTGGAACGATCTTTGGCAGCGAAAGCGGAGGTGTTGGCGTATGCAGTTGACGTTGTTGCTGCTGCTGCACGGCTGTCAGGTTCAGCTCATGCTTGCGCACTTCCTCCATGCTGCGGGCTAACTTACCACTCAAGGGTGACTTCTGCTTGTCTTCTTTCAGCCCCACCGGCAGCGATGCAGACGTCACATCCGGAACCTCCGTCACAACCCTCATGGTCTCCACCTCTTGCACCGCCCCCTTGCGGCGTGGTTTGATTTTGATCACCGGCTTATTAGGTTGCCGCAGTGGTGCCTCTGACACTTCATCGACAATACACTTGCATGAAATATCTGGCACCGTAGTTACTGTGAACGATAAACTGGCATTCCTTCCGCGCCCTCGGTGCGACCGACTACGCTGAGGTGCAGATATCCCCTTTTGTTGTGGTGACCGTTTCTCTCGCCGCTCACTCTGCTGTGCGGGAAAGCTTCCACTGACAGTGGTGGCATTTGTGGTAAGATTCTCCATGCCATGCTCCACCAACTCACCTACCACAAGCTCAGGAAGAAGAGTCATGGTGGGGTGCGAGATGCTGCTCCGCGTCCTGCTCCGCGTCTTCACCTGCTTCGGCAACAGCTTTTTCTTCCTATCCCATTTGGACGATTTGAGTGATGTGCCGGGATCAATACCATCTCCAAGCGGTGATGCAGGAGAGAAAGAGGTAGTGCAATTGCCAGGGACGCTAATAGGAGAATGTAACCGCTTTAGACTGTGAGACACACTTCCCTTGTTGCGGACAGGAGTCATAGTTCCATCTTCTGAAATCTGGTATGCATCAAGCTCAGGGATGATGCCCATTGCCAAGCCACCCATTTGCTGATGATTACGTAGCCGTCGCATCCGAAGCCGCAGTGTACGCTTTTTTCCAGGACTTGAAGTTGGTGATTTGACATCCACCTCACTGCCACCCACAGGGAACTCGCCACGCGACGTACCATCGCTGAATATCCGACTGGTGCGTTTACTGTGGATTGAAAGGGCTAAATTCTCTTCCTTGATCTCCATAAAGAAATTGTCTGGAACCTCCCTAAAGGACAAAACCGAAGAGCTGTTGCTTCTGCTGGCCCGCCTCTTCTTGCGCTGCACCAATGAGCACCGTCGCCCGCGCGAGCGAGACTCCTCTCCCTCAGTCACGTCAAGGAATGTAACGACGCGACGACGCGCTCGCTCCGAAACGAGACGGTGACGCCACCACGCCTTCAGCTCCCCTTCATTCAACTCGCACAAACGTTTGTATTCTGACTCGTGGCACGTTGCTGCTGCTGCCTTCACATACCGCTCATCCAACATAAGTTCAATGCTCTGCCCCATCTCCTCCTTTTCAAGCGACTCTACCAGTTCCGCCTCCGTCCACTTTTCAAGTAGCGACTGCCGCATCGTCTCCAGCTTCTGAAACGCCTCATCAAACACAACAGCAGGATTCACATCTCGCACGCACATAAAATACTTCTCGCGCAACATGCTCACCTCATGCGCAAGAGCCTCCTCCGTCCTCAGAAGTGTCTCGCTCAACCGCCTGGCTTCAGCACAAACAGCGTCTCGGGGGACATCGCGTAGCAGTTCTTCTACTAAAATGGAATCCCACTGCATATCAGGCGGAACCTGAGAAACAACAGCAGCAGAAACACCACACGACAACAGGGAGGAACTGACGCCACTACAACGAGCCACCTGTAGCAAAGCCACTTCACTCGCACGCTCACGCAAAAGATCGTCAAATATACGCACAACTTCCCAATCTACCACCTCCACCGAAAGTGCAGCCAAACGTTTCCTATAATAACCCTTGAACTTCGAATCATTGGCAAGATCCAAGAAACGCAGAGGAACACAATTCACCTCATTCATCTCCAGGAACGGATTGCGAGCACGGACTGCCTCATCCTCATCAGCGCGCAGCGCGTCCACCGCCTTTTTCATGGAA